>PVIR01012060.1:0-45674 GCA_004026965.1 Petromus typicus | reverse complement strand
AAAAACACTACAGAGGTGACAGGTAGATGGTCTAGAGACTGTGTTAAGAATGTATCATTTGAACAAGGACTTACAGGCAGTGAGGGAGCCAGCTGTATAAACATCTGGAGAAAAGGTATAATGGGCAGAAGTAGTGGCTTGTGCAAAGGTAGGACTTGTGCAAAGGTAGGACTGTGCCTGATATATTCCAGGAAGGAAGAGAAAGTAGGAAGTCTGTGCAGAAGGAGAGGGGCCCACGTGGGTCCCTCAGCTTTTCATGTGGGGTCATGGGCTCTGGAGCAGAAGAAGGATCATTTCTGACTTCGTTTTTAGCAGGTGCTATGGCTTCCAGGTCGAGGCCACGAGGAGAGGGATGAGTGGTCAGTGGTGCTGCCCAGGCGCACGGGTGACAGGGAGCATGGGAGGTGGGGGAGCCGCACGCTTCTGAGCAGGGAGGGGTGGCATCACTGTCCACCTTGTCGAGAGGGGACGCAGTGAGCTGCCCCAAGTGCAGGAATCCAACGCCACCCTGACCTGAGCCCATGGACCCAAGAGCACAGCTTCAGATGCTGGGTGGGTACGGGTCAGATCTGAGCCTGCCCCTGGCTGCCAGCGCCTCCCAGCCCTCTTGTCGCTCCCCCGTCACACCCACCCCGACTTCCCTGCCTCATTCCCTCTGACTATGCTTTGTTTTTAAACTCTTTTTTTTTTTTTTTTTACAGGGATCAAACTCAGGGCCTTTGTTCACCAGGGGGGCACAGGGCCACTGAGCCACTTCCGGGCCCTAAACTCCTTCTTCTGTATACCTCACTGCCAATTTCACTCTCTTCCCCACAGCTCCCCTACCTTGCCAGCAGCAGCTGGAGCAGAAGCTGCCCAGGGAGCTTCCTGGAGAGAAAGGGGATGGTATGGGGCAGGGAGGGTGGGCAGGGCCGCGCTGATGGACTGTGAGAGGCACCTCCCGGCCCACAGAGGGGAGGCCACTCCTCAGCTCATCCACCAGCCTCTAGCACATAGTAGGTGCTCAATAAAGAATCAAGGGATGGGTTAGCACCATGTCACCCACCGTGTGCTGCCCCTGGAGTCGGCCGGGTGCTGTCTGTCTGTCTCTGAAGTCTGTCCCTCCGGCAGCTAGCAGCTTTGCCTAGGCAGGAGTGGTGAGCAGGCAGGAAGCTGCTAGTGAATGTGAGACAGATAAGGGTCTAGGAAAGAGGCTTGAGCAAGAGCACAGGTCAGCACTGAGGTGGGTGTGGGTCAGGTGCGTCGGGTGGCGCTGAGATGGAGTATGGGCTGGGGTGCAGCTGGGGCCCAGCTGCTGGTTATTACTCCGTAGCGCATATCTGTACCCTGTGACCCTACTCCTGGTGGGGTAAACACAGCCTGTCTTGCTTCTTTTTCCTCTCCTTCTGGCATCTCTTGATCCTCCACATCTGAAAAAATTCTGGTGTGAGTGCCAACTCACATCACAGCAATCCTCCTGCCTCTGCCTCCCGAGTGCTGGGATTACAGGCGTGAGCCACCACACCCGGCACTGTGGTATGTGGTACTGGTTGCTGCTGGGTGTGAGTCTCCATGCCCAGTATTGTATGTAGTTACCAGGGAATTGAACCTGGGTCCTTGTGCTTGCAAGACAGGTGCTGGAACCATGAGCTAAATCTGCGGCCCTGAAGATCTAACTCTTGCAACACAATACAAGATGTGGTAAAATACAGTAAATGTTTACATCTTAGAAATCATATTACAGTAAAGGACATAGTGCCACAACACCCCTCAGAATGCTTACTTCTCCCTGGACCCACTCCTCCCGTCACTCTGCCGCTCTCCATGGCAGCTCTGGAGTCCTCTCTCAAATATTTTTAAGTCGCACTGTCCTGGCTGCCTCACTGTGCTGCACTGACTCAAGCCCTGACCTTTCACGGTCATTTTAACTGAGCGGAGGCAGAGGCCATGCAGTCCCACAGCAGTGAATAAGGTGAATGAGGACACAGCATCAGGCTCCTGACAGAAATTGCCATGAACATTTTTGAATAAATTCAGGACAATGAGGTAGCCACGAAGAGACCTGAAAGAAGACTTCTAGAGCTCCTCCCAGGTGATGAGAACAAGACAGGCACGTTGGGAGGCTGAAACAGAAGGATCACTTCAAGTCAAGCCAATTTGGGCTACATAGTGAGACTCTGTCTCAAAAAAATAGTAAGAACTATGAGAAGAGTGTTAACAGCAAGGGCAGAGATCAGGAAGAGAATTAATGGCAATGTTTTACTGTAATAACTTTTAAAACATTTAAACAGTCAGTGTCTGTTTCCACTGGACCCTGTAGAAACTGAGAATCCTTGATCTGAGATGCTGGGACCAGGAGTCTGACTGGGGACTTTTTTACAGAGTCTGGAATATTTGCATCACAGAGCCCGGGAAGACGATATGCTGTGCTCTGCCGGGGTATTGACTTTGACCCCCCCCCCACAAGGTCGCTCGAGGAATTGTCTACTCCTGGTGGCCTGCCACATTTCAGACTGTGTGTTCTTGGATGCTCAACCCCTATAGCGAACATAAGCCTTTGCCAAACAAAGTCTTTTTATTTATTTTTTTTTTTTTTTGAGACAGGGTCTCACTTTGTAGTTCAGGCTGGCCATGAGCTCAGCCTCAAACTCACATCACAGCAACCCTCCTGCCTCTGCCTCCTGAGTGCTGGGATTAGAGGCGTGAGCCACCACGCTCAGCACTGTGGTATGTGATACTGATTGCTGGTGGGCGTGAGTCTCCACACCCAGTATGGTATATGGATACAAGGGATCGAACCCGGGTCCTTGCACTTGCAAGACAGGAGCTGGGGACCACTGAGCTAAATCCCCGGCCCAACAGTCTTTTTCTCTGTTTGAAAGAAACTGCATTGGGGAAAACATCAAACTCCAGCAGAAGCAGGTGTTCTTGAGTGAGGACCCCGCCTGAGCTATGGAGCTGGTCGCCTTCCAGTCCTGTCTCCACCCCCCTCATCTAAAAGGCTGGTTTCCTTTTTTGAGCTGGAGATGGAGGTGGGATGGTGCTATGCCTGGCATGTGCAAGGACCAGAGTTTGATCCCTGTACTGGGAAAAAAAAAGTAAAATAAATCTGAGATGGAGCACAGGGCCTTTGCACTGAGCTATAACCTCAGTCCTGTCTTTTAATTTGGTTGTATTTTAGACATTTATTTTTGGAAAAGGATCTCACTATGTCATTCAGTCTGGCCTCAAACCCTCAGTGAGCCTCCTGCCTCAGCCTCCTGAGTACTAGGATTATACATAAGAGCCATCATGCCTCTTTGTTTTTTGGTGGGGAGACAGAATCTCACCTAGTTGCTAAGTTAACCAGGCTGAGCTTGTACAAGCGATCATCCTACCTGAGCCTCCCAAATGTTAGTATTACAAGTATGTAACACCAGGCCAGGCCCAGGAAGCTGATACTGAAAAAATTCCAGTTGTTATAGGGTTTCCATTGTACCTCAGCACTGTATATACTTTGGATAAGGTTTGCGTGTGTTGCTCAAGGCTTCATGTGTTGAAATTTGACTCCCATTTTGAGATATTAGGAGGAGGAAATTAAGGCCAATTATGGTTTCTGTTTGTTTGATTTTCGTTTTAGGGGGAAAGAATCTCACCATGTAATCCAGATTGGCCTTGAACTCCTAGAACACTTTCTCCCACATACCAGGATTACAGATGTGAACCTTCATACTTGGATCATAGAAATATCTTTTTCTTTTTTCTTTTTTTTCTTTTGAAAATAGAGCCGTGTTATGTTATGAACTCAGACTTGCAGGGATTCTCCTGCCTCAGGTTCCCAAGCAGCGCACTCACAGATGCACATGCCACACCCAGCTCTCTAGAGGGCTCCTTCTAACCCCAGCCTGATTTTGATTTTTTAGGTGACAGAAGTTCTTCCCACACCTGTGCCTTTCAGATAAAATTATTAACATCATTTCTGCCTCCAGATGCAAGGGGGGTTTTTTTACTTTGTTTTTTGGTTTGTAATTTTAGTGTGAGTTGGTTTTATAGGCAAACCTGCTAGCTTTAAAGCTGTCAAATCTACATCCTTAATATAGGGAAAGAGAGAATTTTTTTTAATTTTAAAAACTAAGGCATAGTTTGCATATGGCCCAATTTATCTTCCTTGTTTTGGTACTGATGGCTGAACCAGGGCTTTCAAACTTGGCTACTCTTTCAGAAATTGTGGGGTTTTTTGTTTTGTTTTGTTTTTTTAGGTTTTTTGAGACAGGGTCTCGCTTTGTGGTTCAGGCTGGCCCTGAGCTCAGCCTCAAATTCACATCACAGCAATCTTCCTGCCTCTGCCTCCCGAGTGCTGGGATTACAGGTGTGAGCCACCACGCCCGGCACTGTGGTATGTGGTACTGATTGCTACTGGGGTGAGTCTCCACGCCCAGTATTGTTATGTGGTTACTGGGAATTGAACCTGGGTCCTTGCGCTTGCAAGACAGGCGCCGGAACCACTGAGTTAATTCCCTGGCACCTAGAAATTGTGTTTTTGTTTTTGGTTTGTTTTTAGTTTTTATTTTGAGACACAGTCTCACTGCATAGTGGTTCTGAACTCACTATGTAACCCATGCTGGCCTCCAACTCATGGTGATTCTCCTGCCTCAGCCTCCAGCTGCTGAAATTACCAATATGCATCACCACAGTCACTTTGTTTTTTATTATGAGACAAGTTTCTGCAAAGTTGTTAAGTTGCCCAGGCTAGGCTGAAACTTGTGATTCTCCTGCCTCAGCCTCCCAGAGTGCTAGGATTCTGTGCACTATGCCTGGCTACACTCTGTCCTTTGTAAGTGCAGTTCTGAGATCTCGTCAGATGTGTACATCCCGCAGTGCTGCCCCAGATGAGGCACAGAATGGTTCTACTGCCTCAAATTCCCTGTGTTCCTTTATAGATTAGTATTTCTAAGCATAAAAAGAGTGACAAAAGCCAGGGGAGCATGACTGTGACACCTCAGAGATACAAGGATTCTTTCCTGAGTTATGAAAATGTCCTAAATTGACTGTGGGGACAGTAGGACAGAGCTATGAATACACTAAGAACTGTTTAATTGTACATATTCATTGTGTGAGGTGTATTCTTTGTGATTCTCAATAAAGCTGCCAAGTTCAAATTTAATTGTGAAGGTACTAAACATAAAGATTATCTGTGAGGAATTTACATCCAACCCCACCAAGAGCAGAAATGGGTTGGTTGGTTGGTTGATTGGTTGATGTTTCTGGTGTTTTGAGACAGGGTCTTATCGTGTAGTTCAGGCTGGCCCCAAATTCACCTTGTCACCGAGGCTGGCCTTGAACTTGCTGCAGTCCTCCTGCTTGAGCCTCCTGAGGGCTGTGGTTTTAGGCTTGTGCCACCACACCTAGTGAGAGAGCTCAGTTATGCTGAAGAACTGTTGTAAGCCTGGAGCCAACTCTGCAGAAGCTTGCTTACTGCTTCCCTGATTTCCAGACAATTTCTAGCTCATGGTAGGACTGTGGGTGGTATTTTTCTTATATTCTTAGTATGCTTGTTTTCTGTTGATGTAATGAAGTGCATCGATTTTTATAGGTTAATCTTGCATCTGGAGGCTTTGCAGATATCTCCTACTATTTGCTCTGATAGTTTGTTGATTTATCAATTTCTCTGTGTATATAATTATATCATGTTCAAACAATGACAGCTTTCTCTATTCCCATACATTTCTGTTCCTTTTTCTCTTTAAATAAAGCATTAGTCAGGGATTATATATAGGTCTATGTAAAGCGATAACCGTGAGGAAGACATCCAAGTCGGAAAAAGCATTTAAATTGTCTGTAGTGTTTGCTAGGAGATTTACAAGGTTAAGAAAATTCCTTTTCCCCTCTTCATTTGCTAAGTGCCTTAATTTGTAATACTAGATAAATGTAAAGGTTTCACAAGTTACTTTTCTGAATCACTTGCAATCATATTTTCTTCTTGATCTACTAATACTGTCAATTACATTGAAAGAGTTTTAACATTTTGACCCGTCTTTGCATTTCTGATATAAATTCTACTAGATCATAGTGACCCAAATCCTACTTAGTCAGGACACAGCGGTAAGTCAGGCAGGTTGCAATTTGATTTAGGATTTTTTGCATCTGTATTCCCCAATCTACAACTCTCTTTTGTTGTAAATGCTCCTTTCTGTGACTGGAATCAGCTTAGTGTGGAAATATGGTCCTGCAGGAATTGCCAATGGACAGTAAATCCAGGGAAACTGGGAGGAGAAAAGAGAAACTTCTCTGGTCTGAAAGTGTCTGCCCATGGATGGCTGATGAATAACAAAGGAGGGGAGTAAACAGCAATTAGATAACGAAGGAGCCAGGTGTCAACACCCAGCACCCTAAGGAACCACAGGACACTGACGGTCTCAGTGGGCTGGGGCTGCCTACAGCCTCTGTCAGCACCACCTGGCAGAGAAAGTTCAGCCTGAGTTTCCCCATCATGAGGAGACACCAGACCCACTCTAAGAGAAGAGCTTCTGTTTTTAAGGGTAGACGGCTTGGCCTTGCAAAATGTCACTGTCATAGATGCAGAAGAGTTCCAAATTAAAGGAGGCAAAAGAAACACAACTAAAAGAGTAACGGACCAGAACTGCAGAGAGAAAGACCAGCGCAGACTCATCCAGCCACCTGAGGGAGGGGAACAGGAAGTCAGATGAAAAGGCTCCACAAACGTGCCCTTTGCTTAAGGAGGTTACTGTACTGGCGCTGGAGAAGACCTGCAGTCTTTGGAAATACACACTGGAGAATTTAAGGGCAGCAGCCCCAGTGTGTGATTAACATTTAAAAGACCTATGTGTGTATCATCGTATCTGAGCTCAAACTCACTAGAACCATAAGCCTTGCCCTGCCATCCCTCCACCTGGACAGATAGAGCCAGCCTCAAAGTTAACAGAAACATCTTGCCCAGGGCTGTGCTACAACTGTGCACAATCCTCGGGACCCCTTTGAGTGGCTACTGCCAGCTCAGCACCTTAGGTTTTCTATGGGACAGACCGCAACCCTGTAAATGTTTGAAAGTATATCCAAGGACAGCGGTGGTGTGGGGGGCACCTTCCAGCCCAGCCCAGGGAATTTAGCAACTTTGTCAGATCCAATCTCAAAATTAAAAAAAAAATTATTATAAAAGAATTGAAAATATAGCTCAGTGCCACAGCCTTGGGTTCAGTCTCTAGTGCCAGAGGGTGGTGTGTTCTGTGAGAATGGAGGATCAGGGAAAAGCAGGCTAACTGGTTCCTGTCTGGGAGACTGCTGCCACTTTGACATAGACAAGGAACTTCTATTTCCAGACACCACACAGAGTTTCAAAGAAAGTTTCTGAGCCAGGCTCAATAGAACACATCTGTAATCCCACCTACTGAGGAGGCTGAGGCAGGAGGAATGCCACATGTTTGAGGCTAGACAGGGCTACATAGTGAGTTCAAAGCCAGACTGAACTACATAGCTAGACTTTTTCTTAAACAAAGAAGTATTTGCATTATTTGTATGTAAGCAGATTGTAAATTTGAAATTATTACAAATAAATAGTTTGTCTTTGTTTTTCTCCTTTAAGAAATTAGGTGGGTATGGACTCATGTCTAACAGACATTTACCAGGAAAAGGAAGAGCTTCTGTGTTATATATTACATTGCAATTCAGCTTATATTTAGACATCACATTTTGAGAAATGTTCTGTGCCACCTTCTATGCATACTGACATTTTATTGAATTATTTTTTTTAAAAAACATCATTTTGGTCTGCCCTAGGCAATCACCTGTGCTGTGAAAAGTTCTCAGAAAGACTCCAGCACGCCTATAAGACAACTATCCTCTATGGTTCAGGGCCTTCCTACAAGTGGACAAGATTCTGGACTACACTTCCCAGAGTACCTCGAGAGGGGCCGGGTGAGGTGGGGAGGAAGAGTCTGGCTCTGATTGGACAGTGAGGGCTCTAACCTTATTGCCAAGGGTGTTGTCCTCAGCTTGCTGGGAAATGTAGGCGAGGCTCATATGGATGGAGATAGGGGGCTTGGGAAAGACCATGCAGGAGATGCCCTATGACTGCTGGGGAATGAGGGTCCGCACTGGGTCTCCTGGAACTTGTAGTCCCATGAGACCTTTCAGTCTCTGCTTCTTCAGGTTCTGTTGTAGATAGTCAGACCTTGAGCTCTCCTTGCTCTACTAAACCAGGATTCCTTTAGTCATCGGTCCCAGTCACATACTGTGACTTCCTATGGTGCATGGCTTTGGCCTCAGAGCCGCAGGCACTCAGTGGAGAGACAGGGTGGAAGCCTGGGAGGGCTTCCTGCAAAGAGGGCAGGATTCCCATGTGCTGACTTCAATCAAAGATCAGCCCCAAACGCTGTGTCTCACGTGCTTCTCTGATGCACACACCTCCTCTCACATGCTTTCCACTCTACACCTAGGAGGGCTCTTCCAGCCTATAGTTCTGCCCTGGGCCTGGTACCAGGTGTCCACCCTCTCAAGAAGCCCTGTGGGTACCCAGAGAAGTTGCAGACCTGATCTAGCTGGGGGAGGCCAGGGAGCAAAGGAGCAGAGACCCACCTCATCTCAGATTCTCCAACAGGGCCGCCCATAGGCATCTTCGCTCAGTGAGGCCCCATGTACCAGCTGATGCTGGGGATATAGTTGGTCATACCCAGCCCTGCCCATTCACCCTATCCCCAAGTGTGCCCACTCTGGTGGATCGGACTGAGAGAGGAAATAAAGGCAGCTTTCCATTCCCCAGGGAGGGAAAAGGGAGAGTCTTCGAAATAGACACTCACTCTGCAGAGAAGTAGGAGGGCAAGGGCCTGTGCCTTGGCGAAGGTCTGGGAAGAACAAAAATGGGTTAAGGTCAGGTGGCCCAGTGAGGGTCAGATCTGGGAAATGCAAAGACCTCTTTACCATGGGGGGGGGGGGTGAGACAAGTTCTTACTGTACAGTCTGAGTGGCCTTGAATTGATCATGTAACCTAGGCTGGCCTGGATCTGGCAGTGATCCTTCTGTCTCAGCTTCCTTAATGCTGGAGTCACAGGCGTGCGCACCCAAACCCAGCCCCTTTATCATTTTAAGAGGTAGATATTCTCCTCACTGTCTACACCTGAATAATTAGGGCCCAGCAAGGTGAAGCTCACTCGTTTGCCCAGCAGGTATGTATGTGGCCAAGGCAGAATTAGAACCTGTGCCATCTGGCTCTGGAATGTAGCTGGTAACCACCGTGTAGCCTCCTCTGCAGGCTTTCTGGATTGGATATGCCACAAGCGCTGAGACCACGCTGCAGTAGCAGGATTCACTAGTGTCGGTCTGATGTCTGAGCGTCTGGGACTGAAGCCTCCTGGTCCTGACCCCTCCCCCCACAACCCCTGGCTGGGGAGTGACAGAGGAACAAGTATGCTTCTCTTCTGGAGATGACAGGGTGGCCTGCTGTATGGCTGAAAGACAGGAGTAGTGGGTTCACCTCCCCATCCCTGCACCCCACAATCGACGGCAGTGTTGTCAGGGGCACCGGGAAGAGCCCATCCTGTCAACAGTCCTGTCAAGGTGCTGAACGCCAGACTGGCAACCCCTGGGATTTTCACTGCCCCGGGCACAAGACAGGTATGAAAAATGGTGAGGGAGGAAGCACGTGACTTATCTTCAACCACTTCAAAAGCGTTCATTCTCCTGGCTTTTAGAGCTGACAGGCAGGGTGATTGTGCCCATATTCACGGGGAGACTGAGGCTCAGAGAACGGAAAGAAAAGACTGGCTTCACAGGCAGGAGGTAGAGGAGGGAATGTTGGGAGCCTGCACTTCCTTGTCGGGAACGCTTTTCCTTTGTGTCTGAACACTTGCCCAGGGGTTTTGAGAGGGAAAACTGGAAGTGTGTGTCCTCTGCCCCCAGAATCTGACAGGGTGAACTATCTGGAAGACAAGTCTGTCTAATTAACAGTCAGTAAGATTAACAGGCTTTTCCTGCACTCCTCGCCCGGAGCATGGCAATGACTGACAGGGCCTGGCCATAGGGGCAGCAAGAGGGCGACTACAGGTTAGTGACATCTACAGGGCGAGCACGTGTTTATTCAGGATGTACCCCGGAACGGTGTGTACACGTGTCCTTCATCATTCTAATTCTGGGGCTGAAACTTAACTGTAAAAAGCAAGACAGAGTGGCACCTCTTGGCCAGGGTCTGCCCTTTCTGGCTCTCAACCCCAGCCCAGAGAAAGGCTGGAAGTGTCCCCACTGACCTCGAGTAAGATTCTGCAAGGTTTTATTGGCCCCTGACTTAGCCTGGGGTTTTGTCGTCCAGGAAAGGCAGGTGGCTGGAAAGGGTCCTGGTCCTGCCAGGGCCTCTTGGAGCGCCCAGACAGCCGGGGATGGGGGCACTCCCACGACGGGCGGGGAAGGGGCGCTATCCAAGGTGCAGCAGGCAGAGGACTCCCGCTAGAAGGGGAACTCGCAGACGTAGTAGAGGCGCCGCTCGCAGTCGTGGTCCCACCAGGACCCGTCGTCCGAGGCCTGCGCCACGCAGTTCTCCAGGGCGCCGCCGTTGGGCTGGTTGGGGCTGAGCGGGTGCGGCGCGGAGCTGGTGTGGGCGCCAGGCTCTGGGCTAGGCCCGCGATGCCAAGCGAAGAAGGATACACGCTGGCCATTCTCGAAGAGGTACAGTCCTTCGGCGCGCCGGTCGTGCACGCCCAGCCACACCGGCCAGTTGTAGGGAGCAAGGGCAGCGCGCAGATAGCGGGTGAGTGCCTCCATCTGCTGGCGATCCGCCGGCTGTGCCAAACTCCCGCCACGCGCCGCGCATCGCGCCTGCGCCGCCGCCTGAGCCTCGAAGTCGCGCGAGAGCAGGAAGCACTTGTGGCCCAGGCGCAACCCCTTCAGGCAGCCTAAGGGAGGGGCGAGACAGAGCACGGAGGGGCGGGGTCAGACCAGTCAGGGGCGGGGCCGGTCTCCTCCGGAGAGCTGGCAGACGGCCAGATCCAAAAGGCGGCCAACAGTAGGGCGGGGTCAGAGGCCCTGGGGCGGGGCCAGACTGTTGGGGCGGAGCCGCAAGGGCTGTGGCACCGCCTAGTTGATTCCACTTAGCATTGCAGGAAAGAGAGTCTTGTCACCGCCCATCCCATTTACGCTACCTACCCAACCTACTACCCTGTGATTCTCCTGGGACCCTTTGGGCCGTGGCCCTCTCGCCTAGGGTCCCCACCTTCCCTTAGCCCTCCCATGTGGACCGGAGGGGCGAACTCACCCTCCAGGCGGCCGTGCAGGCGATCGGCGCGACCCTGCGCCTCCTGCAGGGCTTCCATGGTGTCGCGGGTTTCGCGCGCCGCCTCCTGCAGCTGCCGCAGCCCCTGGGTCAGCTGGACCACACGGGTATCCAACGCGTGCAGACGGACGTGCAACTGGTGCAGGCCTGCATCCAGGCCGGCAAGGCGGCCCACTGTGGGTGGACAGATGGACAGGGCGAACACTGCAGGGGAGCATAGGGGCGCAGGGGGTGGGGCCGAGCGCCTGGAAGAACAAGAGACTTGGGGCTCCAGAGGGTGGAATTGGTGGGGAGACCCAGAACTTGTGGAAGAAAGGGAACAGTGGCCAAAGCTCCTGGGAGGCGAGATTGGGGCTGGGAATCTTGGGGAGGTTTGGGGGCTGCGGGCTGGGCTGCTACTCACAGACATAAGTGATGGCGTCCTCCGGGGTGGGAGAGGGGCTGGGGCTGGGGCTGGGGTTGAATTCCGGGGAGGCAGTTTGTAGTGCTTCCTCTTCTTCTCCCTGGTCCTCCTCGGTTCCCCAGGCACCTCTGCCTTCTAAAGTTCGGGCAGGATTCTCGCCCACCCTGGCAGCCGGCAGTCTCAAAGCCTCCTGTAGATGCTGCCGCGGGGAAGCAGGATCAGCCCCATCCTGCCGCCCTCTCTAACTCGGAATTTACGCCCTCCAGCCCAAATCCTTCCTCTGTTCTCTCACCCCGTCCTCTGAGGCTGTCCGCACCCCCGCCCTCCAGTTCTCTACCTTTCTGAGATGCCCCCTCCCAGACCAGAGCCCCCCCCCACCCTGTCCCTGGCTCACCTTCAACATCAGGGCCTCCCTCTCGTGTTCCTCCTCCAGAGCGCCACCCCAGCCCCCCTCCCACTCTCTTCCTGTTCTCTGGGCCCCGTGGCCAAAGCCCAAGAGCTGGGGGACCACTAGGGCCCCCCAAACCCAGGCTGCCTGCATCAGGCTGGGCTCTCCAAAACCCAAGTTCTCAGATGTCAGAGGTCTGGGATGGGGGGCGTCTCTGGGGACTGGCGAGGCCCAGGATCCTGATTCCTGCCTCTGTCTCTCTCCTACACCTCCCCTCCCACACCCCAGTCTCCCCTCTCAGCCCTTTGGGCTCTTCCTTAGGTCCTCTGTATGTGTGTCTCTCCGCCCCTCTGGCCTCCCCGGAGGCCTTGCCTCTGTGGCCGGAAACCTCCAACGTTCCAAAGCTTAAATCCCGCCTTGGGTCTCCCCACACCCACTTTTTCCACTTTCCAGAGCGCACTTCCGCCTGTTTTCTCCTGCCCCACCAAGAGCTCAGTCCTTCAGAAAGAGGATGGAACTGGCTTTTGGGGGGATGCTGGGGGCCACCGTCCTCAGCCTTGATCCTGGAACCATATGGGGCCAAGCAGGCAAAGGTGAAATGCTGGGAGGAGGGGCAGACCTCAGGGTCTCCTTAAGGTTCTTATTACCTTGAAATTACCATCAGCCTCACATCCCATGGAGGAGACTTGAGTGCCTCCAGCCCCGCGCCAGCCCATCCCAACCTCCCTGCCCCTCGTGAGCACATCTGAGGCAGACACGTGTGAAGAGCGTGAGCGCGGCTGGGGCACAGCCAGGAGGTGAGGTGGGGCTCCAGGCTTCAGTGGCTTTGCATTACTAGAAGCCTCTGCAAGCCAGGCCCTGGGAGGGTGACAGTGGGGACTTCAGCTGCTCACAGTGCCCCAGACAGTTAAGCCCCCGGGTGAGGGAACTGGGCAGAGGGTGGGGAGAGGGAGGAGGCAGCCCCAGAGAGCTTCTGCAGGAGGATGAATAGACAGATGCTGGGCTGGGTGTGTGAAGAGCAGAGAAGTCGAGAGTGCAGAGCGTTAGGAGCACTGCTTCTTGCCAGCCTGGACCACTGCAGTCCCTCGTCCCGCCCCACCCCTCCCTCCACCTCGAGCCCCTCCAATCCCAGCTGCTTGCCGCAGCCAGAGTGATCCTTCCAAACCATAAATCAGCTCACATCACTCCCCACGCCCCTGCTCCCCCACCTTCCCATCATAAGTGGGAGCAAAGCCAAACCCAGGCCTGGTCCTTAGCGTAGCCTGCCCAGCTGGGGACTGGGAGGGAGGAACCGTGTGCACTCTCTAAGCCTGGTCACCCCGCCCTGACCAGGCTTCAGCCTGCTGGTCTCCTCGCAGCTCCCCACCTCAGCACCTTTGCTGCCCTGGCCTCCTGGAAGCTCCCCCACCTTCTCATTTCCAGTCTCAGCTCGAAGAAGCCTTCCCTGACCACCTGCTCTAAAGATGCTTCTGTTCCACAAGTCCATTTCTGAAAATGCCCCCTTTATCTTTTTTGGTATAATGGAGAGTGGCATGGTCTTTGTATGTCCACTTGTGCCATTTTAGGCACAGACTGTTGTGCCTTCCTGTGTCCCCAGCACACAGTGGGTCTTTGGTCAAGCTACCCAGTGAGTAATGAGGTAAGCCTTCTGGTGGCAAATGACTTGGAGGTTGGCTTGAAGGTTCCCCAGATGGTGGCTGCAGGGTAGGGAGGTGCCTAGTAAGGCTCAGAGGCAGAGGAAGCGGGAGGCCATGCCACGCCCACTTGGCCAGGCCCGTGAGCCACACAGGGCTTTTCCAGTCCAACCTGGCTGGCTATGCCAAGGAGCTTAGAGCTTATTAACTAGGGATCAAGGGGCTCGCTCTCCAGAGGAGGAAATCAAGGCAATGGGGCAGCACGGCCCTCTGGAGGTCACCATTATGGGAGCAGCTGGCCAAAGCTTCTGGTGCCATGAAGAAGCAGCCCTTGGCTGTGGGGAGTACCAGGAGAGGCCTTGGAAAGCTACACACCCAGCCTTCTGTTTTCTCAGGAAGCTGGTACACGGAGGGCAGCATGACCTTGGGCTGGCTACTCAGCCTCGGAGCCTGGGCATCCAAGGCCCGGCACTAGAGACCTCCAGAGATGAGACTGAGGTAAAGCAAGGCTGCAAAGGGCAGACAGCATCTTGCCGCTGGCATCAACAGAGGCAGCTGTTCCTCCAGGGCCCAGCTGCTCACCACCTGGGCGGGTGCGTGTGCACCAAGTTAGGGCCTCCCTGACTGGGCAGCACCTGCTCCAGCTCAGGCAGGAGTTGGGGAGCCGGAAGCTGGAGGCGAACCTGAGGCCGCCCTGATTGCCCACCACAAGGGCCAGCATTCCCAGGATCTAGAGGAGCTCCACAAAGCGGCGTCCGGGCCGAGGAACACACAGTGCTACCTAGGTTCTGAGCATGTTCCGTGTGTGTGTGTGAACTCAGAGGTGGTGTGCTTGACCGTGACTAAGGCAATGTCCATGCTACACAACAGCGACCCCCTGCAGGCTCTGGAGCCAGCTGTCTGAGCCTGGCCTCGAATCCCCTTTACACAGCTGGGTGACCTTGGACAAGTTACCCAGCGTCTCTGTGCTGTTTTCCCCTCTGGAACATAGGGCCGGTGCAAGTCTCTGTGCCTGGAATATAGCATGTTTTCAGGAAAAAATGTCAGCGGAGCCTATCCTGGAGGGGAGCCACGGCACAGTGCCACAGTGCCGAGCAGGTGTGCACACCCGGGTGGACACTGCAGCGGGTATATCAGGAAGGCTTGCGTGCCTCCATTTCCGGGGTGAGAACCGAGCACACACACCTCAGTGTGTGTGTGTGCCCCAGTGGTCATGGCCAATCTTGCCCAGAGCTGCTCACATGCCTCCTGAGGGGTGTGGCATGGCGGGGTGTGTAGTGATATACCCGAGGGACTGATACATGTGAGGGGGTGTCTGCAGGTCCCCTGCTGGCTGGTGACTCTGTGCTCCTGGGGGGTGGTTAAATGTGGCAATCTCAGGCTTGTCCACCTGTGCCCTGTTCTGTGCTTGGGGTGTGTGTGTGTGTGTGTGTGTGTGTGTGTGTATGTGTGTATCCATCCGTTCATATTCAGAGACACAAAACAGGAATCTATAGCTCTCCTATCACTTTAGGGATGGAATCTGGCAACAAATATTTCTTGCACCCCACTGTGTGAGGAGGTGTGGGCACACTCCAGGCGAGGGGTCCTGGGGTGTGGGGCACTCTTAATGGGTGGGACCCTATCCCCGGGGTAGGGGTCAGGCAGGGGTATAGGACAGTGGAGAGGAGTAGGGGGAGGGTAAGGGGAGGGGGCGGAGCCGGTGGCAGCCTAGGAGGGGGATGGGCGAGGTTTGGGGGCGCGGGGAGGGGCGATGTCTCCGCCGGCTCCCGGAGGGAGGGGAGAGGGCGGAGGGAGGGGAGGGAGGAAAAGAAGGAGGGAGAGAGAGACAGGGTGAGGGAGAGACTGCGAGCGCGAGAGAGCGAGAAGGGTGGCCGAGGAGGCGCGGAGCGGGCGCGGCGACGGCGGCGGCGGCGGCGGCGGCGGCGGCCGAGGCCCGAGGAGGAGGAGGCTGAACGCGCCTGAGCCCGGGCCCGGAGCCGCCGGCCGGAGCCGGGGGCGGGCAAGGAGGGGCGCGGCGGCCGCAGCAGAAGGGGGGCGCGCTGCGGATGGCCAGGCCCGGTCCGCTGGGGGGGTGAGGTCTGCGGCCCATCCGCCCTCCCCCCCGCCCCGGCCCCCACCCGCCCCCTCCCCGGCCCGCTCGCCCTTCGGGGCGGTGGGGCATGGCCTGAGGGTCCCCCGTTTGCGGGGGGGTGGGGGGTGGGGGGAGGGGGGAGGGGCCGCGGGCGCCGCCGACCGGGACTCAGCAGCCCCGCCAGGCAGGTAAGCGAGCCGGGGATGGGACGTGGGGGAGCCGCGGGGCTGGGGCGGCAGGAGGGGGGCGGGGGCGCCCCGGACGTCCTTGGCCCCACGCCGGGCTCAGGCCTGGGTGTGCGGTGGGGTGGGGCGGGGGCACTGTAGGGAGGGTTGCTGTTGGTGACACTGAACTGGGTTACACCTAGCCCCCCCCCCCGTGCCCAGTCCCAGGTCGCAGCCCTGGGGGGCGCCCCCTCCCCCAGCAGAACCCGGGCCCAAACCCCTGTCCCCGCTCTCCGAGCTCAGCGCGGTGCCCGCCCCCGGCTCTGCCCGGCCACTCCCCCGCCTCGCCCACCGGCACACCTGGGCTCCCCCAGGTCACCCCGGTTCCCACCCCTCGGCGCGCGCTAGGCCGTGGCCTCCTCCGCCCCCTTAGACCTCCCTGGCTCCCGCGTCTCCTCCCTCCCACCCCTGGCCCGCTACTCAGACCCGCCACGTCTGCGGTGCCCTCCCGCCGGACGGCGCGCCCCTCGGCTCCCGCCCCCGAATCCCGCGCCTGGGGCCCCCGCCCCCTCCTGGTCCGGGGCTCCCCCAGCCCCGGCTTCTCCGCCCCTGCCCAGCCTCGCTCTCCCCGCCTCTCTCCGCCTCCATTCACTCTACTGGGCCGGCTCTCGGCCACGCCAGCCGCCCCCTGTCCCTCCGCATCCTCTCAGGGCACCCCCTCTCTCCCCTGCCCCCCCATTCCTCAGCCCGTCTCGGTACCAGCTGCGTGCCAGCTATTCTTAGCCGCGGAGCGTTTGATTCATGCCGCCCCGGCGGAGTGAGCCCGCTCCCTCCCTCGAGGCCGGAGGGGGAGGGGCTGGCGGGTTGGGGGGCTGGGGCAGCCCCGGCTTGGGGCGGGGGACGCTGGCCAGCCTCGTTGTCACTCCACCTGCCACCCCTTTTGTGCAGGCCTGGGGCGTGGGGGTCAGCCAGGGTCAGCCGAGGGGGAGTGGCCGAAGCCCCAGATTTGGAGCAGAATTCGGGGTTGGTGGGAGACACTGGTGTCTGGCGGGACGTGGTGGGTTAGGCGGGCGTGGCTGCGCCCCTGAAGAGAGAGACCACCCTGACCACACGTTGGGGAGGGGTCCCGGCCCCTTCTTAGATGTTGTTCGCCTACAGTTCTTGGAATTCTCCTTCCACACACATTTTGTCTTCCAGTCCCCAACCCCCAGCCCATCCCCACTCCCCCAAAGTCAGCAGTACCCTCCACTGCTTCTCATCTCCATGGCAACGGTGCAGGAGCCGGGCCTGGTGTGGGGGGGAGGGACCAGACCAGACATTCTGGTTTCCGGTGCTGGGGTGGGAGTGGGGGAACAAGAGGGAGACAGACCCTACTTGAAAGGGACCTACTCTCATAAGGCACCTGCAGAGGAGAACAGGTCACCAACACTCTAGGCCCCCAGATCCTTGCCTCACTTCCTAGCTCCCTCCCCCGTCACCTCCCTGCCCCCCAGGACCCCTCAGAGTGGAGCCACCAGGACCAGCAATGCCAGGCCACCCACCTTGCAGTCATGCCAGAACTGCCCACAGGTCCTCCATGGTGTCCCGTGCCCACCATGCCAGCAGGCCACTGTCACCTGAACACTGTGCCCAGGTCCAGCCGTGCCAGCTGCTGCCGGCTCAGAGTGTCCCCTGTCTTGCCAAGGCCACACTTCCATCTCCCTTGTGGACACCCCATGCAAGATACTCTGCCTTGTGCCACCCTGTCCCAGTGGCCCTGGCTCCCCTGGGCCAGCTGATTCCCCAGCAGCCCTGTGCACATGTTGGCAGCCACACTTCATTGAAGTCACCAGCTCCACAGGCTCTCGGGCACCTCCTGGCGCCCCAGGCTCACCACACCTCCATCTCCTCCTTACTACATCTCAGCTGCAACCTCCCCCAGGGTGAGGGGCCAGGCTGAGGCCAGGAGGGCAGGATGCCGGTCACCAGGTCCACCTGTCTGTCCTCAGCTAATTTTAGCTGCACTTTTCTGTGGCCTGACAAAGTGGGCCAGTAGCTCCCGCGGCGATTGTGCGGTTTCTGGGACACGGCCACGCTGGGTCAGCGGCAAAGTGGGGCGCAGGAGGGTGGGGGGCTGCGAGCAGGGCCAAGGGCAGGGAAGGAGACGGGCTGGGAGCGCCACAGGGATGTGGGTGTCAGTGGGCGGCAGCAGGAGGCCTGTGCCCAGCTGAGGCTGTGCTTACCCCCTTCAGCCTGCCCAGAGCAGCGGGGCTAGGCTACCCTTAGCTGCTGCTCCGGGGTGAGGAGGGACCCTGACTCCCGGTCTGACAGTCACCCTCGGCCCCTCAGCCGCCTGTGATGCTGCCGTCCCCCACCGCCCCGTGGCCCCACAATGACCCACAGCCCCGCGACAAGCGAGGACGAGGAACGCCACAGTGCCAGCGAGTGTCCCGAGGGGGGCTCAGAGTCCGACAGCTCCCCAGACGGACCAGGGCGAGGCCCCCGGGGGACCCGGGGCCGAGGCAGTGGAGCACCTGGTAACCTGGCCTCAGTGCGAGGCCTCCAGGGCCGCTCCATGTCTGTCCCTGACGACGCCCACTTCAGCATGATGGTCTTCAGGATTGGCATCCCAGACCTGCACCAGACAGTGAGTGTGCTGACAGTGAGCAGGGGACGGAGCCCGGGCTGGTGCAAGGGGGACTGTGAGGCTGGGTGTCTTCCCCAGAAGACCCCATTTCTGGCCCAGGTGTACCCCATCTACTCCTGGCCCCCCCCTCCTACTCCAGCTCAGTGGAACCCCTGACCCACCCTGGCCCCTTCCCCACCAGAAATGCCTTCGCTTTAACCCGGATGCCACCATCTGGACGGCCAAGCAGCAGGTGCTCTGCGCCCTGAGCGAGAGCCTGCAGGATGTGCTCAACTACGGCCTCTTCCAGCCGGCCACCTCGGGCCGTGATGCCAACTTCCTGGAGGAGGAACGGCTGCTGCGGGAGTACCCCCAGTCCTTCGAGAAGGGGGTCCCCTACCTGGAGGTGAGGCCACAGCCTCCCCAGTCCATTGGCCGCCTGAATGAGAATATGTGGCCCTGGAGTTCACATGCTCCCAACTCTATGACTGTCCTGGCCGAGATCCAGCCAGGGACATCCCAGTGGACCTTGGAATCACGGAGAGAGAGCTCCCAGGGGCCAAATTCATGTCACCCTTCACCCTCTTCTGACCAGCTGAGGAGCCCTGGGCCAGGCCTGTCCCCCACCTCAAGTATCTCTAGGCCCGTGCATTGGGGAAGAACTGGGAATTACAGCAGGTGTTCTAGAGCGTCCTCTGTGGGCTCCAGATGCTACTTCTTCAAGACAGGGTCACTCTTAGCAGACCCCCCCACCTCTGCCCCGCATCCTTGAGCCCACCCTGGGGGACCACAGAGGGTCTGCTGTGACCTCCACCAGCTCCTGACTCCATGTCTCTCCCCCACCCCCACCCCTGCCTCAGTTCCGATACAAGACCCGCGTTTACAAACAGACTAACCTGGATGAGAAGCAGCTGGCCAAGTTGCACACGAAGGTGAGAAAACCCTGCTGGCCACAACCCCCGGGGCTCCTTGGCCCTGGAGCCCCTCGGTGGCCCAGTCAGTTTCTCCCACTTGACGGGGAAGGTGCATCACAGTTAGGATCCCCTTGGCCCCTGTGATCAATTCCCACTTCCCTCCAGCCCAAGCCTGCCCATCTCCTTGGACTACTCTTTTCTTCACTCTTTTCTTCACCCACACCACTCAGGACTCCTTTCCTGCCCCTCCTGGGACTGGAACTCCAGTGCCCAGCACTCTGCCTAGGAACCGTTTCTTAGATAGCCCGAGGCCCCCAGTCTACAGTCCCAGTCCACAAAGTCTCTCCCGAGGCCCAGGCTCAGGCCCCTCCCACCATTCTCCTGAGACTCCTGCACCCAGCCCAGAGCACCCCCTGGTTCTCCCCTGGTCACCTAAGAGTGGGGAGAAAGTTAGAGGGCTGCTGAGGAGGAGTCCTGACACTTGAGAAAGAAAGAACCCTTTTCCCTCCCATGCACGCCTTCTCCCGCACAGCACATCTTCAGTGCTCTCTCCTTGCTGTCTTCGTTCCTTCCAACCTACACTGCCCACCTCGGGAGCCAGTGGCCGAGCATGTGCTGCTGAGCGTTACACACACAGTGTTGCCACGGTCTAGCGCAGCGGGAGTAAAACACCTCACAGGTAGTTTTCAGGTGGCTCACCTGTCAGAACAGTGATACTGGGGTCTGTTCGTTCAAGAGCAGTGAGTGTCAGAGAAGCATCATTGTCTCCGTGGCTCCACTTGTTCTTTTTCTTCAGAAGTGGCCCCTAGATACGTTCCCAGGCTGTAGGCCAGGCACTGTAGCGCACACCTGTGGTCCCAGCCCTTGGCAGGTGGAGGAAGGAGGGCTGATGTGAGTTCAAAGCCAGCCTGAGCTACCGGAGACCTTGACCAAGGAAGCTTTCCCAGTGCTCTGTGGCTGGCCATGTATTTCCACTGGGTGGAGCTGTTCGAAGGCTCTGCTTTCTGCTCTTGAGCCCTGATGGGTCTGTCCTCTCTTTTTCCCCATGGCTCCTCAGACTGGGTTGAAGAAGTTTTTGGAGTATGTACAGCTCGGGACATCTGACAAGGTGGCACGGCTTCTGGACAAGGGGCTAGACCCCAACTACCACGATTCGGACTCAGGAGGTAGAGAGCTGGGGACAGTCTGTGCAGATTAGTTTGGCCAGTGCCAGCCCTGATTTGGCTTCCACCTGGTGGGGGAAGCCCACAGCTCAGGCTGTACAGTGTCAAGCATGCTGCGGGGGGCGGGGGGACGCACCGGGAGGTGGGAGGGCCGGGAAGGTCACAGGCCTGCATGTGACCAGCCTTTCTCGACCCTCAGAGACCCCCTTGACCCTGGCAGCCCAGACCGAAGGCTCCGTAGAGGTGATCAGAACTCTGTGCCTGGGTGGGGCCCACATTGACTTCCGGGCCCGGGATGGCATGACAGCACTGCACAAGGCCGCGTGTGCCCGACACTGCCTGGCGCTCACGGTATGCTGACCTCCCACCCCACCTCAGTCCCTACTCCTTTTCTCTTGGCTCTGTCTCAAACCCCACTTCTTTAACCTCTGATTCTAAGGAGTAGCTTTTTTTAGCAAGCCTGTAATTTCATCACTCCAGGAGGCAGAGGCAGGAAGATCACAAGCCTGAGCCCAGCTTGGGTAACTTAGTGACTTAAAGACCTTCACTCAAGGGTTGAGGATATACCTCAAGTGGTATAGCACCTACCTGGATGCTCCAGGGATTGTTTGATCCCTGCTACTGCAAAAAAAAAAAAAAAAAAAAGACCCTTTCTCAAAATAAAAAATAGAAAGCCTCGGGTTGTAGCTCAGTGTGAAGACCCTGGGTTCACCACCCAGCAGTGGGGGAGAGACAACATCTAATTTGTTCCTTGAACCACGCCCCTCTCCGCAGATTGACAGGTGCACAGCCCTGTTGTCTCTGATCCTCCTCAGGCCCAGGGGCTGCCTACCTCACAGCAGCGGGTGCAGCTTGGCCTGGCACAGCACACGACACCCCAGCATCTGTCTCTTCCCCCGGAGGCCCAGAATGGCTCCTCTCTGACCTCGCTCAGTGCCTGCCCTGCCTCTATCGACTCATTTGCCCCTCAAACAGGATGTTCCCTCTGTGCCCCTCACACACCTTGAAATAACCCCCTGGACCACCCTTTCTAGCCAGCGCTTGCCTTCTCATGGCAAACAGCCCCTTGTTCACATACTGCACCGAAATGCCCATTCGCAGAGAGACAGCACTATCCCAAAGAGACAGCACTGTGTCCCCCCTGACTACAGGCTCAGCCCACACCCACCCCAGCCCTGAACACTGAACCAGGGCCTTGCACCGAGCTGTATCCCAAACTCTTTTTATTTTCTAATTTGAAACAGTATCTAAGTTCCCTGAGCTGGATCTGCCTGCCCCATCCTCCCAGAGTGCTAGGATCACAAGCGTTTGCCCCTGTGCCTGCTTAACAGACCCTGTTCGTGTGTCTCTAACGCACACTTACCCCTAGTCTCCATCCTGTGTACACACAGACGCACACATGGTCTACAGATCTTTACTGTCCAATCCATTAGCTATTGCCCACAGGAGACTATTTAGATTTCAATTAATTTAAATTAAATTAAATTAAGCTTTCTGCTCCCGGGGCTTAGTGGCCTTGGGTGGCCACTGTGTTGGACTGCGCCACTGGAGTCCAGATCCCTCACTGCAGAATGGTCTGGTGGAGTCTTGCTGCAGCCCATCCTCTCTCACAATTGCTTGGCACCACCTCCCTTCTGCACCCAGAGCCATCCACAGAATGGGGCTACACCCACCCTAATGGCCACTCCCGTGGAGCCCACGCCGGGCCTGCCTTTCCCAGAGCTACACTGTCTCAGGTGCCCTCTGTGCCCCATCTTTGAGATTCTGGTCCTGGTAACAGCTCCCACTTGGCCAAGGAACCTCTTGTGTCCAGACCCCCTTGTCCTATCTGTCCCCCAGCAAACATTCTGTGGGCTGGGGAGGGGGCACTGATTTCCTCCACTGTCCCATCCACGGCCACCCACAAGGGGAGGCTGGGCAGCTCTCAGAGCACCAGGTCCTCTGCAGGCATCTCCCCTGGCTCTAGGTCACAAGGGACATCATGGCAGAGGTGCGGCCAGCTTTGTCCAGGTCACACGGGTCACCATGAGCCCGCTCCCCACAGCCCCTCAGAACAAGCCGGTTTTCATGTGACTGCCCTCTGTCCTCTCTCTCCCTCCCTAGGCACTCCTGGATCTTGGGGGCTCCCCCAATTACAAGGACCGTCGGGGGCTGACCCCTCTGTTCCACACTGCTATGGTGGGGGGTGACCCCCGCTGCTGTGAGCTGCTTCTGTACAACAGGGCCCAGCTGGGCATAGCGGACGAGAACGGCTGGCAGGAGATCCACCAGGTGCCATGCACTCAGCTGAGAGGTGGGGGTGGGGGTGCCCAGGGCTGGGGCTGGGATCTGCGTGCCAGGGTCCCCAGAGAAAGTGGGCATGCAGACAGCAGGTCCCCACAGAGGAGAAGGTGGGCTGGAAGCCTGGACAGTGGCCTCTGAGTGGCTCTTGGCCCCTTGAAGGACCAGACTGACACCCAGGCTTTAAAAGAAAAGTTCAGGTTTTGATGCTGACGGTTTTGCTCCCTGATCAGGAAATGAGTGGGAAGGAGAAGGAGGGGGAATGCTGGGTTCCTGGCCTCGAGGTGGGGCCTGGAAGGAGTCAGGTCAGGTCTGATCCAGCCTCTCTCCCTGTCCCTCAGGCCTGCCAGCGTGGCCACTCTCAGCACCTGGAACACCTGCTCTTCTATGGGGCTGAGCCTGGAGCCCAGAATGCCTCGGGGAACACAGCCCTGCACATCTGCGCTCTCTACAACAAGGTCTGCCCCAGCAGCAGCTCCGCCCCCACCACACAGCACAGACACCTCCCCAGGGCCGGGCGCAGGCCCTCTCAACCCCAGCCTCCCATCCACCACGCCCTCGGCTCCTTCACTGTCTCTGTTCTTCATCCGCCTTCCAAACTGTCCATCCTCCTGTCCATCTCCCAATATCCGTCCATCCACCTACCTGTCCATCTATCCATCCACCTACCCGTCAGTCCATCTGTCCATCTACCCACTCATCCTCCACCCATCCACCCACCCACCCATCCACTCGTCCGTCCGTCCCTCCTTCCCTCCAGTAAGTACACACTGAACTCCTTCCTGTTTCAGGCCCAGAGCTGGCTGTTAGGAACAGAGTGTTGTGTTCATGGTCCAGTGAGGAACAAATGACATCCCTTGTACTTACAGCTCTTCCATCCACAGAGCTCAGAGTGGCTTCAGGGGAACCCAGGTCCCCCAGGACCCGTATCTGGGTTGGGCTTGGCTGGAGCTGGCATTCGGGAGAATGCCGCCATTGTTGACTAGGAGGCACCGATGGTCAGGGATTTTGCTCAGTGGCTCTGTGCTTGCTTTGCAAGTGCAAGATTGTAAGTTCATGTACCAGTACCAAAGGAAAAAAAAAACTAGGATTTGACTGGGCACAGGGAGAAAAGTGCCCCAGTCACAGGCCCAGCCTGGGCAGAAGACCAGAGGGCAGAATGGGGTCCATTGCCAGCTGTGGAGGGGCTCGGGAGCCCCCGTTTGCTCTGTGTATGGAGTCTGCATGCCGCCACAGTAGGGACAGAGGAGAGGCCAGAGCAAGACCCCACAGGGAACAGGACGTGGCGCCCACTTGGCAATCCAAGGCTGGGTGGATGGCCCCCAGCTCGGCAGATCCCTACAGAGGTGCAGGAGTGAGCAGACAGGAGGTCTCCTGCAGCAAGCTGGAGGAGCCGTAGGCAAGGATGAGGCCACCTTTGCCACCTGAGTACCAGGTGGTCCCAGGCAGTGCCCCTTGAGACCTCGGCCACCACTAGCTTCCCACGGCTCCCTGCCCTTACAGGGCTGCTGCAGACACATGAGTGTGGGGGATAGGGCCTGGCACGACGCTGCTGGCCCACCGGCTCCTCCCTCCAGGAAGTCTTCCAAAGCAGCCCCAGCCCTACTGCCTCCTGAGAACTTGCCGTGCTGGGGACTTGGCGGGTGGCCACGTGCTGCCGTGTGGCAGTGAGCAGAATGCTCAGCGCAGCCGAGGGAGGACTCCGTGTTTGTCAAACCGAAGCAGCAGGGGCCGGTGCGTCCCCTCCCCGCTGGCTGAGTCTCCTGTTCCCTGATGCAGGCCTCCTGGCCGCAGGTGGATGAAGGGGCTCTGCCAGCACCCCTGTCCCCACCCCCTCTTGGATGTGGCATCTGTCACGGACTGAAAGGATGAGCGATCACGGTATGAAGTGTTCCTCCCCAGAAGGCGCTGTGATGACGGTGCTTGTGATTACGATGATCATTGTGGTGTCAGTCAGGAGACGCGCCATTCATCTGAGCGGGGGAAATGTCACACAGTGAGCGATCCTACAGGCGTGTTTACACTAGTAGGCCCAATGCACACGGGTCATTTCTCCTCCGTGTCCCCCTTCTCATCTGCAAAGCGAGGATAGGCTCTCAGCATGGAGCACAGGCCCAACACCTGCACATGAGCTTGCTTTCTGCTCTCCCAGGTTCTCCGTGGGGCCAGGCTAACTGTCCCTGGCTCTCCATTCTGCTGGCCCTGGGGAGACCTCTGGTGGGATGGTCAGGGCTGGTCTGTGTGCACCTCCGGGGTGGGAGCAGAGTCTCAGAAATGGCACACAATCAGCCTTACAGAATGAATGAATGAATGAGTGGTGAGTCAGCCCCAGGACAGTACACACGCCCGGCTCCGAGTGCTCCACAGGTGTCTGTTTCGGCGGGTCAGATGACTCCATGAATGAATGAGTGGATGGATGGATGGATGGGTTCAACAAGTGAAATTTTGGCTGGCAGCTGCATCCCCTCCACCCTCATCCTTTCCATGTGCATTGCTTGAGCGCCTACTGTGTGCCGGAGTGAGGTGCTGAGTGTGAGATAATCAGGCAGTTGTGCATCCTGGGAGAGTGGGGGGAGTTCGCAGTCTGTCAGTGAGCCAGACGTGTAAACAAATAATTGCAATCTCGTGAGATAAGCGCTAATGTGTAGGTAAACAGAACTCCTCCGGCGCCAGTGGAGGGAGCCACTAACAAGGCACAGTCAGAGCAGGAGGAAGAGGGTGAAGCCTTGCTCCCACCCTGTGCCCCCAGAGGGTGTAGAGGTGAGCAGCAGTCTGCAAATGTGTGTGAGGCCTTAGTTAACGTTGCATGCATACATGGCCCCTCACAGCACACACCTAACCAAGGTCCACAGCGACCGTGACCCCTGGAGCCGTCCGTTTAGAGAAAGCAGGCCAAGCCAGAGCATCCTCTGCTGGCTCTGGCTGTGCAGCCTCGGGCTGGGCCTCGGCCCCTCTGAGCCCATCGCAGAGGAGTGAGTTGTCTGTACTCAGGGGAGCTCAGGAGCTGCTTGTGGCTTAGCCTCAGGGGGCATCGGAGTAGAACTGAGCCGGGCCATGCCCGCAGGTGCTGCAGACTGTCCTGCCACAGTGTGATGTACCTTGTGAGAGGAGAGATGCCAGAGAGACCGGTGACACAGACAAGGGAATTTCTGAGGTGGTATCGTGAAGAAAATGAGTTGATACTGACTTAGAGGAATGTCTGGCCCATTCGAGGGGTCACGTGAAAATAAGCAGGAAGAAAGAGAGCTGGGTGCTTCCAGTCAGAGTGGCCAGAGATGGTCTCTTGAAGAGGTGGCATCATGTAGAGAGCTGAAGGGAGTCAGGAAGCGAGTGTGCAGAGATCCAGGCACAGAAGGTTCCAAGGCAGGGGAGCGACAGGCCCAAAGGCACTGTGGCAGGAGGCGGTGCCAGCCGCAGCCCAGGATCCAGCGAAGCTGGTAGGAGGTAAAATTGGCGAAGGCAGGGGCAGGGCAGATAGCCAAGCTGCTGAGAACGTGGCCCAACGTGAGGGGCGTGAGGGGAGGCTCGGGCTGACGTCGTCCCTAAGGATCGGTTAACAGTGCGTGTAGGCAAGCCTGGCCTGCCGCCCAGTGCTGGCCTGACCAGCACATGCCCTCCCTGGGTCTGGCAGAGTGTGATGAGGTGGAGACCCCGGAGTTGGAAACCTCCTTTGGAGTCTGAGTGCCGACTGCCCCCCCCCATGACCTTGCGCTCCGATAGGAACCTTCACTCCCCATCTGTGAAATAAGGACCATCATTCCTTTGCAAGGAAACTGGCGGGCAGCTCCCCAAAGATGCTTCTTCCTCCCTAGTGTCTGCACTCTGGCACTTGGCCCTGCAGCCGTGGGCCGGGCTAGGAGTGCCATGCTCTCTGCGCCGCCCTCTAGGGGACACTTAGCAACCTCTGGAGATCACTTCAGTTGGTGGGGCCGAGCAAAGGGCTGCTACTGGCATCTAGTGGCAGAAGCCAGGAGGCTCCGCTGTGCCCTGCAGGCTGGAGCCACCCGAGCCTGGCTCTGTCGGCGTGTCTACTAAATGTCCTTGGTCTCCTCAGTGTCCTGGCAGCCACATTGAAGGAGAATGTGTCATGTGACATTCATTTTAGTCACATACTTTATTTAATCCATCTTGTCTAAACTATTACCATTTCAATATGGAATCAATAGAAAAATTATTACATAGTAGATTATTTTGCACACAAAGTCCTCGAAATGCTGCATGTATTTCACACGCGTCCTTGGATTGAAGTGTTCAGGGCCCCTGGCTGCTGCTCTAGGCCATGCAGTTTTGGTCAATCATTCCAGTGGTTCTCAGCATGGCGCCTGTGCTGGCGTCCACTTACGGGCTTACTTGGCTCTCATCCTCAGGAGACCTGTGCCAGGATCCTGCTCTATCGAGGGGCCAACAAGGACGTGAAGAATAACAGCGGACAGACCCCCTTCCAGGTCTGGGCTGGGGCCTGCGGGGTGCAGGGGCTTCGAGGGGGAAGGAAGCGCATGTGGCTGGGTTGGGAACCTCGGCACGCGTCCTCCCTGCCTCACCCCACGGGCCTCCCCGCCCTCAGGTGGCAGTGATTGCTGGAAACTTCGAGCTAGGGGAGCTCATCCGGAACCATCGGGAGCAGGACGTGGGTGAGGAAGGGGCATCTGAGGCCACTTGGGGTTCGGCCGTTCATGGTGGGGCTGAGGGTCCAGGCTTGAGTGGAGGTTTGGATGGGGTGGAGGACTGGGGAAATTCTAGGCCCCCTGCTTTTTCTCATCTGTCCTTCTCTCCCATGTCTCTCCTGCCCAAATGGTCCCCACATGACTCTGTTTCCCCACCCTGTCTGTCATCTGTCCTCAATCCACCAATTGGCCTCTCAGTGCCCTTCCAGGAGTCCCCGAAGTACGCAGCCCGGCGACGTGGGCCCCCAGGGGCAGGGCTGACAGTGCCCCCTGCGCTGCTCAGGGCCAACAGCGACACCAGCATGGCACTGCCAGACTGGATGGTGTTCTCCGCTCCTGGGACCGCGTCCTCTGCGGCCCCTGGCCCTCCCCCAGGGCCCCAGGGCCAGTCTCAGCCCTCAGCCCCCACCACTAAGCTCAGCAGCGGGACGCTCCGAAGTGCCAGCAGCCCCCGGGGTGCCCGGGCCCGCTCTCCATCCCGAGGGAGGCACCCCGAGGACGCCAAGCGGCAACCCCGAGGACGCCCCAGGTAGGAGGGCGTGGCCCTGGCCCATAGTCCCGGGTGAGCCCAGCGCCCTCCTCAAGACTTACCTGCTCTGGAGGCCAGCCCAGCTGCACACCTGCAGGTCCCCGTCCCCACTTGTGCCTTGCAGAACACGAGGGCATTGTGAGTGCTGTCCTCATGCTGTCCTGAGGTTGTCAGTTCGTGTAGTGTCAGTTCTAGCCTCTGCAGACTGATAGGCTGGAGGAAAGTGAGCATGAGAGGCCGGGCTGTGGGAGGGCTGAGAGGTGAGCGGGACAGAGGAGGAGGATGCGCAGGGCCCGTCCTGGGTGGGGAGGCCGACCCGACTAGAGCAGTGTGGTGCTGGCCAGCCACATCCCAGGCAGTAGCAGAGGCTCAGGATGGAAGGCAAAGGACTTGGACTTGACCCAGATGGGAGCTGGGAGTCCAAAGGCTTGTGAGCCAGGGGATGACACAGCCCCAGCTCAGCTCCAGGAGACAGAGTCAGGTGGCGCCTGCAGGACTGTGGAGGGGGCAGAGCCAGAAGCACAGAGGCAGGAGAGGGGGTGCAGTGGCAGTGGGCAGGCAAAGGGAGCCCCCAAATGCCCTCTTCCCCAGGATGCTGGGGCAAGGAGACCCACTCAGCATCCTCCTCCCACCCAAAGACCCCTGTCCTCCCACAGTGCCCCGCCCCCCTCCCGCCCGGTCTCTCACACCCTCTGTGTTCACAGCTCCAGCGGGACGCCCCGGGAAGGGCCCACCGGGGGGACAGGAGGCTCTGGGGGCCCTGGGGGCTCCCTGGGCAGCCGAGGACGACGGAGGAAGCTCTATTCGGCTGTCCCTGGACGCTCCTTCATGGCTGTGAAGTCGTACCAGGCCCAAGGCGAGGGGGAAATCTCCCTGAGCAAGGGGGAGAAGATCAAAGGTGACCGGGCAGGGCGGGGGCTGCGGGCCAACGGGCCAGGTGAGCCCAGTGCTTGGGAGGAGATGTCTGGGCTCTCAGCCTCAGGCACCAAGAATGAGTCCCACATACTCGGGGGGCCGCAGGGAGGCCCAGGAGGCCCCTCCGCCTGGGAGAAGCAGAATGTGTAGCCAAAGTGAGCAGGCAGGTGGAGGAGAGGACTCCGACAGCTGATGTCTGGGTGGAACTTCCAGGAGAGTGTCATAAACCCTGCTGTTCAGGGCGAGGACATCCATGAAGCAACCTGCCCAGGGTCCCCGGTGCAAGTCAGGGCTTCCTGTTCCCCGCATGGAGCATGAACTGCAATAGCCTTGACCTCTTCCCTTGGCTGTGCTTCTGAGACAGGACGGGGAGAGGGGATTAGAGCTCAGCCTCAGTGGTAGCTGTGGTCCTGGAATCATGTGCGTCCCTCTCCCCGTTCTGTGACACCTGGAGAAGGGGCTGGCTGCTCCAGCCGTAGGCCACTGGGGTCATCCCAAATAAGTACTCCCTGGAGCCAAGGAGGACACTGTGGTTAGTTCCAGGTAGAAGAGGGGCTGGCTAGCGGAGCCGCTGAGAACCGCCTACCCGGTTTCAAATCCTGGCTCCAGCAATTTCTAACAGGGTGGCCCCAGGCCAATCCTTTCTGGGCCTCAGTTTCCTCATCCGTAAAGGGAGCCTTGTGAAGGTGGTGAGTCATGTCGGGCATCTAGACTTGTGCCATGCCTGTCGGCTGGCTGAACGCAGGTGCTGCCCCTGGGGCCGGTGCAGCTCTGTCACAGCCAGGGAGTGGCGGGTGGAGAAGGAGAAGGGACGGATGGAGGGAAGCGGAGGGCAGTGTGAGGCCCCAGGATCTCCCACAGTCTTTTTAAACCACAAGCACAGACTACTCTATGGAAAGAGGACACACTACCCTCTGTGGTGTAGGGCAGTCCTAGAGACGGAGCCATGGGCCTCTGAACTGGGCTGCATCCCTAGTACTTTTAATTTTTTTAAATTTTGAGACAAGGTCTTGCTGAGTCTCTGAGTTGCCCAGACTGGGTTCAAACTTGCAATCCTCCTGACTCAGCCTCCCAGAGTGGTGGGCTTACAGGCAGATGCCACCATGCCCAGGCTGCCCGTTTTGTTTTGTTTTTTCATGGTATTTAGATTACGGTGCAATCTCATATTCTGGAGACTTAAATGGACACTTTTTTTTGAGACAGGGTCTTGCTTTGTAGTTCAGAATGGTCCTGAACATACTTACTCTGTAGCCCAGGCTATCCTGGAACTCACAGCAGTCCTCCTGCCTCTGCCTCTGAGTGCCAAGATTGCAGGTGTGGGCCACTATGCCAGGTGTTGTGGTGTGTGGTACCAGGGATTGAACTCGGAACCTTGTGCTTGCCACGTTGATACCAGAACCACTGAGCTGAGTCTGCCCTTGATTTTTATTCTCTTCTTTTGTACAAGGACTTAACTGCCACAAGACCTGCCTGAGGGCACCTAGGAGGTGGGCCTGGGAGGAGGTGGCTCCAGTATGGGGTCTTGGAGCTGCCACCCTCTTCCTTTGCCCACCAGGCTCTGAGGACCTCATGTTCATCCCTCAGATGCTCCACATCCTCCCCTCCACCGGCCTCCATCACACACTGCTCCCTCCCGAGCAGCCCTTCCTTATGTCCTCAGCCCCAGGTCCTCCCTGTCTCGCTGACACATCTCATCCTCGGGGACCTGGACCCCTTCACTGCCTGGCTTCTGTGCTTCCATCTGGCCTCTTCCAAGACACCCTGTTCCTTTCTCTTGAGCTCTGGCCTCACTTTCTTTCATTATAGTTTTTTGTCTTTTTTTGGGGGGGGGGGTTGGTACTGGGATCAAACTTGGAACCTTATGCTTTTGAGGCAGGTGCCAGAACCACTGAACTAAACCCACAGCCCTCTTTTTATTTTGAAACAAGGCCTGTCTATATAATAGTTCTAGCTGGCCTCGAACTCACAGCAATCTCCTGCCTCAGCCTCCCGAGTGTTAGGATTACAGGTGTGTGCCAGCTGCCCAGCTCTGGCCTCAACTTCCGAACTTGCAACTCTTCTGGCCTGTGAGCCCCACGAGGGCAGGAACCAAGCTGGCTGCGTTCTCCAGGGTCGACCCTGTACCTTGCTGGTGATCAGCACTAATTATTTGTTCAGTGGACCAGTGAGTGATTATGAGATTGCTCAGCAACCTCAGCCAGCCAAGAAGCCAGAGCCCTGGCTTCCCTATCTACTTGCCAGTCAACTCCTAGTACAGTCTGAGCCACGCACCCAGGGCAGGAACTTTTCTGTGTCCCTTGCACCTTCAGTGTGAAGCCAGTTGTTCCCCACCTGGGTCTCAGGGAGGGAAAAATATGAAGTGAGATCAAAAAAATAAGTTGAATATTTATAATGTGCCCCCTGCCCCGTACCAGGGATCAAATTCATGTCCTTGTGCTTGCCAGGCAGGCATGGTGCTACTGAGCTACGTCCTCAGCCCCACAGTTGAATGTTGATACAGGGTTTCCTACAGTAGAAGACACATTGGCCCCACTTTGAACATACTTTTCCACTGTCCCTCTGCAGCAGTCCTGGAGCCCTCTTCGTGAGAGTCTTTAGTTGCACTCAGGCTCACTGTCCTGACCCGATTCATCTTAAGACCTGGTGGCCATTTTGATGGCCATTTTGACTTTGGGGAAGAGCCAGCTCTGGGAGCAGGGTGGTGAGGATGCACCTTGCTGTCCCTGCCAGCCCCGTTCCCCATGGATGGCACTCGGGAGCAGCATTCGCTATAGTTTGTTTTTTGTTTTGTTTTGGTTTGGTTTGGGTTTGGGGGTTTGTTTGAGACAGGATCTCACTTTTGTAGTTCAGGCTGGCCCTGAGCTCAGCCTTGAACTCTCAGCAATCCTCCTGCCTCTGCCTCCCGAGTGCTGGGAGTACAAGCGTGAGCCACCACGCCCCGCACATTCACTGTAGTTTTGATTGCACCTTGGGAGACATGCAGGAGAGGACTCCAGAGCCTCCTCAGAGAGTGGCACGAATGCTGAGATGAGTGTGTTCAGAGCCAGGAGGGGTGTTCACGGCGGTGTCTTACTGTAATACAAGCTTTGAACGCTCAGCATCTATTTTGATCACATCTCCTATGTGATGGTCTGAATGGAGGCAGAGTCTGAAAACTGCTGGCGCCATGGACGACTGTGTGTGTCTCTGCTGCCGCTAGAGGCCGGAGGCCCCTGGCTGAGAAGCCAGCCACACATTCGTGACCAGGGCCTTAGCTGTGGGGCTGAGAGGCTGGTACAAAGGCGGTGCCCGAGGTGCGTCCTCTGACTCTGAGCAAGGGAGGTGAGCTCTCAGGGCCTCGGTTTCCTCAGTGACACGGGGTAAGACAAGTGCCCCAGAGTGAGGGCTGGGTGCACCCTCATGGCCTTGTCGTCCCTCTCTGTGCTTTTACACCAGGCATGCGTGGGGCAGACGGTAATGGGCAGAAGGGAATGGCCGGGGGCAGTGGTCTAGGTCATAGGGGTGAGGCAGAAGGCAGCCATTTTAGTCTCCGCTCCCTCCTAGAGCCAGAGGAGGCTGAAAGGTGGGAGAGGTGGAAGACAGAGAGATCTGGGAGCAAATGACAGAAGATTAGTTGCAAGGTGACTTCAGGAAGTGACAGAGGCAGGGGTAGGCGGGGCAGCCCAAGCCCTCAGGTCCTAGAGGGCTTCAGGGTCACCAGAGGCGACAGCAACCACTCCAGACCCAGCCCTAGCCTGGGAAGGCCACATCACAGGACAGTCCTTTCCACCAATGCCTGCGGATGTCCCCTGTGGGTCCAGGAGGGAAAAGTGAAGGCTTGGTTCTTCACTGTTCTCTCTCGCTTAAGGAGGCCCTTGGGCCACGTGCTGGGAATTTGGGGAAAGCGAGACATCAGCCAGGGGTGCTGGGGAGTAGCACAGAAACCTGCAAGTATTTCCTTGTCCCCCTGCAGTGCTCAGCATCGGGGAAGGGGGCTTCTGGGAAGGCCAGGTCAAAGGTCGCATAGGCTGGTTCCCCTCTGACTGCCTGGAAGAGGTGGCAAACCGCTCCCAGGAGGGAAAGCAAGGTAACACGAGCCCCAGCACACCCCAGCATGCTCATGACCCTTCTTCCTCTTCATGGGGTAGGGTGTGGGTGGGGGGTGGGCAGGGCCCGAGTTTGCCCCTGTCCTCTGCAGAAAGTCGCAGTGACAAGGCGAAGAGACTCTTCCGGCATTACACGGTGGGCTCCTACGACAGCTTTGACGCCCCAAGGTAAATGCCCTCCCCCCTCCGGTGCCTCACTGCCTGACTTCCCTCCACACCCAACACTTTAAATATACCCACCCCATTTTTCCCCTTTCTCCTTTCTTGTCTTCTAAAATTCAAAAGGATTTGAAGGGTAGAAAAAGGCAGAATTAGCTTCAGACAACACAGCCCAACCCCAGACCACCCTTGGCAGCCACTAAGGCTGTCCAGTGCTGGGGAAGCCAAGACTAATGAGCAGGGGCCCTGGATACTTGTGTGTGGTTTCTCCATGTGCCTCCTGTCTCTGTGTGATCCTGTACAGCAAAAGTGGGTGCATACCCCATGCCTTGCGGTTTGTGGGCCGGGCATGGCGGGTGGGTTGGGCAGAAAGGCACACTGACCCTGTCCCCTCCCTGGCTGCTGGCTGACTCGCTTCTGAAGCTTGATGGATGGTATTGGCCCAGGAAGTTGAGAGGAGGGGAGGGCTGCCTGTGGGTGTGTGTGTATGTGTGCATGTCCACAGTGGAGGCCACACACGTGAGTGTGCATCTCTGGGAGCGCATGACACGTGTCTGTGCCTGTGTGTGGCTGGGCTGGACACCCCTGGACGCTGCAGACCCAGGCGTGTTGTGTCTGTGCGTCGTGGAGCTGGTTGTGCACTTCTGTGCTTCTGTGTCTGCAGATGGACGCCGCCAGAAGTCGCGTGTCTGCTCACACACGTGCACAGCCCGCTGCGCATGTCCGAGTGTGCATGCCTTTGCATCCTTACAGCTTGGGAGTTCTGGACCTGGAATGCTGGGGGAGGGACAGGCTGAGGAGGGGAGGACTTCGGGATCGGGCTCCCAGGGCAGGGCTGGGGGGGCCATAGTTCGGGGTCTGAAAGATGACACCCTCCTCCGCCGCCCCCCAAATCCAGGGAAGGGACCCTTGTTCGTAGCATCCTTCCATTAAATGTGTCCAAACCTACGTGTCTGTGTCCTGGCCAGTGGGGACAGGTGGGGGGTGGGGGAGAAATAACACGGGGAGCGAAGGCGAGGCTGAGGTACCACCCCAGCCCGAGGGCCCGAGGTGCTGGACCATTAGTGCGCGTTCACCTGGCATGTATCCAGCTCTGGGCACCGGGTGAGTATCGAGGTCCCCTCACCCGAGTCCCCCGCCGGCCTCTGCTTCTTGTCTGTCTGCTCTCTGGTTGTCTGTCTCTTCGCCTGGGTCTGGGGGTTCCTCGCCCCACTGGCCGATTGCGACCCTCTGGACTTCACGTCCTCCGTTCTCCTCCCACTGGCTCGCCCCCCTGCTGTTTGTCCGACCCCCTTCCTCTCCCTGCCTTCCCTGGCTCCCCGACCCTGCCTGCAGCACCCTGGCCCGGGTGCCCCGCATCCCAAGGCGGACCCCCAGCCTTCATCCCGCAGGAGCTGGGCCCTCCTCCTCCGTGTGCCTCCTTCCTGGCGCTATCACCAGCTCTGCCCGCGCGGGCTGGGGGTCCACGCTATCGCTGGAGCGTGGTGCGCGCGTTCCTCCGCCAGGGCCGTTTTGGGGGGCTGGCTGCGTTCGGTGGGCTGTGGAAGGTCCTGGCCTTCCCTTCTGGACCGTTCCCGACTGCGCGTCGGTCTGTGGTGGTGACCCTGGTCCCCTCCTGGGCCTCAGTTTCGTGGGGTCCGTGCCCTGGAGTGGGCTTGGCCCGCGCGCCCCAGAGGCACGCGGTCTGGGCATTTCGGCGGCGTTGCGCGTCTGTCTCCCCGCGCGGCCGCTCATTCTGCACCTGCGCGGGAGGGCTGGGGGCGGGGGCCGACCGGAAGTGCCGCCCCTCCCCCGCCGCCCCTCCCCCGCTCGCCGAGGGGCCCGCGCTCCCCTCCGCCCCCTCCCCCGCCGGCCCCTCCGCCCGCCGGCGCAGGACGCCAAGGGGTTAAAGCCTCTCGCCCGCCACGCCGCGCGGAGCTGTCCGCGGTGCTGAAGCCGGCGCCGTCCGCGGTCCTCGCGCTCCCCGACCCCGCGCCCCGCGCCCCCGGCATGTGAGCCCCCCGGCCCTGCCCTCCCTCCCGCGGGGGGTGCGCGCCCCCTCCCCCTCCCGGCGCGGGTCAGCATGAGGCGGGGCCTGGGGGCCCGGACACGGGGGTTCGGCCGAGCGGGGACGGGGACGCCGCGGCGGCGGCGGCGGCGGGGGCGGCCGGCACCGGGACCCGGGCCGGGGCCGGGGCCGCGGCGGCGATGGCTTTGTCTGCGGTCGGCGGCGGCGGCGGCGGCGGCGGGGGGCTCGGGGGCGGCCCTGGCGGGGGCTCCCTGCAGCAGCCGCCCCCCGCGCTCTCCTCCAGCTGGCCGGCCTTGGGGCCCCGGCGGCGCAGCGTCTGGTACATTTACAGGTAACTCAGCGCCGCCCCCCTCAGCGCAGTGAAGACCACCGTCTCGGGCCAAGGCCCGGCCGGGGTCTCCCGGACCCTGGGCCCCTCCTCAGGTTACCTTGCCCGGTGCTGAGCCCTTGCAGGCCCCTCTGAGCATCCCTTCGCCTCTCCGTCTTCCTCCCTGGGTCCCCTTTCCGAGCCCCCATACACACTCCTGGGCCCGGGAGTCTTTCTTCCCCCTCAGAGGCCCTCCCAGGCCCTTCTGCCCTCCCCAAGACCTCACCCCGGCCAGTTCTTCCCAATGGGCCCACTCGGAGTCTGGAACCCACTTGCCCTTTCGGCCGCCCTCAGCGCCCCCACTTCTCGGGGCCCTCCCCTGGACAGCCACCTGGCTTCCGCTGGGCCCGGGTCCCTCTGATCCTCTATCCCCGCCCCTCTTCCTGGATCGGCATCCCCCCATTCATACCCCTCTCTCCCATTCACAGTCTCCCCCATCACACACGCATCCCGCCCCCGGCTCCTCTCCCCTCCTCTTTTTCCGCTGCGTGTCACTGTGCGACTGTGCGTGTGTCCGTGTGGCTGTGTCGGTGTGCGTGTGTGTCTCTCTGCGGCCCTGTGTGTGAGGGGGGAGGAGGCAGACGGGTGGGAAGAGGTGGGCTCCGAGGCTGCCCCGTCTGTGTCCATCTGTGTGTCCCTGTGTGACAGTGTCTGTCTCTGTGCGACTTGGAGCGACAGCGAGGCTGTCGGGGGAGCGCGCGCGGGCGCGCTCCCGTGTGTGTGTGTGTGTGTGTGTGTGTGTGTGTGTGTGTGAGTGTGATAGAGTGGATCTGTCCCAGGGACTGCGGCTGCGTTTCCCAACACCCAGATCCCGGCCTGGCCTGTCCCTCCCCCACCAGCCCTGTGTTTCTGTCCCCGTGTGCCCTGCTCCTTGCTTCTGAGGGTCATGCATGGGGGGGACCCTGCAGCCCCCAGCGCTGCCCTCGGCCCCTGTAGAGCACGTGTGCTGAGTGGCCACTGGGCCTGTGCGTGGCGCCGCAGCTGCTTGTGCGCCACTTCTCCCCACGGAGAGGGGAGGTGGCTTCGAAGCCGTGGGGGCTCTGGGAAGGCCGCGGAGAGGGCCGCGCGGGAAGGGGTGCGGTGCGCAGCGGCAGGCGCTGGGCTGTGGGATCCTGAGGGCGCGAGAGGGACCTCCGCGTGGGGGCAGGGAGCGGACTCCGCAGTCTCTGCGTGTGGGATCCGGAGAGAGGAGCCGGCTGCTGGGCTCCAGAGGCCTCCCAGGGACGCCCAGGCATGTCCTGGGGGAGCGCGACGTGCCAGCTCCTGACGGGCAGGTGGTCCGTGCCACGGAGCATGAACGGGGTGCCATGTGCGGTGGGCAGCAAGTGTGGGGGCGGGGCAGGCCGCAGAGACCTGGGGAGGCGGAAGAGGGCGGGAGCACGGGCTTGGGTGCGGGAGCAGGGGGGACATGGGGTGCGCTGAGAGGAGGAGCGGGGCGGGGGTGCAGACCGTGTGGAGAGGATTGGGGGTGGGGATTTGGGCCGAGTACAGAGCCGGGAGAGGAGAGAAGAGGAGGGAGGACGCGCGGAATGTAAATCAATGCAGCTGCGCGTCTAGGCAGCGGGTGTGTGAGGGAGCCGGGACACAGAAGTAGGATGAGCAGCCTTGCGTGGCAAGAGGCTGGCACTGCGGCCCCGGGGCGCTGGGGGTCCCGTTGGGAAGTGAGAGAGGTGTGCCTGTGTGGCGGGCAGGACAAGAGGGTGCAGGGTTCCTCATCCACCCGATGAGCCAGGAAGCTGATGTGAAGCAGCTGCCCAGAGGCTGTGGGGAAGAGGGGACACGGCTGGGCCGGAGAGCAGTGGGGAAGTTTCTAGGCTTGTCTAGCTGAGGATGGGGGAGACTGCCACGGAAGTGGGGAGAGAAGAGCTGCAGGATGCAGAGGGTGGGAGCTGGGGTTCAGGAGATGCTGTGGTGGTCTGGGAGTGTAAGGCCCATGAGGCAGGTGGCTGTAGGAATCTGATGGTGACTCTGATAGGTCTGGCTGGTGTGACCCTGAGAAAGTTCTCTGCGCCCCGCTTTGCTCGCCCCTCCCAGCTATGAGGTGCTGGGGCATCAGGGCCTGTAAGAGTGTCATTCGTGCAGTTGGAAGAGTTAGGGATAGAGTTCCGGTACTGGAGAGGTCCTCCGGGCAGATGTGTGTGTATACAAGACCCTTGGGCACCATGGAATGCAGGATATTATTATAGCAGTTACTGAAGTGTTGAGAGGTTTGGTTTGTTTGATTTATTGAGTATTATTTCAGGCAAGTTCTTCAAAGTTTTTGTGCCTCTGTGTCTTCCCTTGTAAAGTGGAAATGATGCTTTAAAGTTTAACGGGTTTACCTATAAAATGATTTTGGATTTTTTTCAGTGCTGGGGATGGACCCAGGGCCTAGCCCAGGCCAGGCATGCATCTTGCCACTGAGCTGCACCCCAGGCCCACGAAGGGCTTGGGCCACTGCCTCCCTCCTCCATGCACTTCTTAACTGTCACAGACACGGGGCTGTTCCTGATGCATTTGGGGGATAGATTGTTGGGGAAGGCCTGAGTGTGGGGTGTGAAGATGATGGGGGTGATGCGGGAGATAGGGCTGGGAGGCCAGAGTGAAAGAAAGCAGGGGCACCTCCAGCTGGAGAGGGCCTGGTGACAGTAAGGACAGAAGGGTTCAGAGAGGTGTCAGGGTCTGTGGCTGAGATGAAGGTGGAGATGAGGGTGTCACGCAGTCCAGGTCAGGAGCAGCTGCTGTGACCTTGGAAGTGACCTCCTGTGCCCTGTGCGGTCACCAGCTGAGCTCTCTTGGTCCTTTCTGCCTCCCCACCACCTCCCTTTCTCTTCTCTCCTGGCACTGGCTCTACCAGCTACCAAGCTCCTGGCTCTTGGGCTGCCTTAAGCTCAGGGGGAGGAAGACATGGCAGGGATGGCGAGGGTGTTTCTGGGAGTGAGATGAACCTGGGCAAGACGGTGGCCAGGGCAGGTTTGTGTCCATCGTGCTGGGGATGCAGAGAGACAGGCAGGCAGGAGAAGGTGGGGCTCAGAGCCTGAACAGGCGCAGCGTTATTCCTCGGCTACCAGTGTATGGGTTTTACAATGGGAGTCGCAGGGGTCTTGGAATACAGAAGTGCTCGTGGAGGGTGGCTCAGAAGTACAGTGGGAGCACAGCAGGTACTGGTGGCATGTGCTGGGATGTGCACAGGGGGTGTGTTGTGGGGATTCACTGAGATCAGAGTGAGGGGGAGTTATTATTGGAGCGTACTGGGATGTGTGGGGGTGTTATTGAAATATACTGGAGTATTCATGAAGGGCTGTTTTGCTGAATCTGTGGGGGTAGGTAATTGGGGAGCACGCTTGGCTATTATTGGAATGTGTGAGAGCTGCACGGATGTCACTGGGGTGTGCCAAGGGTCCGGGCATTGTTGCAGTGCCCTGGGATGTGGGCAGGGGCACTGGGAGGAGCTCCAGTTTTGCTGGCCCCAGTCAGAACTGAGGGGTGCTCAGCACAAAGTGGGCAGCGTTCTGGCGGCTCCTGGGTGTTGGAGGCTGTTCTGAAGGTAGTGGGGCTGCGCTGTGCAGAGTTGCTGCTGTACCCTGGGCATCAGAGCCTTCTGAGGTGCACAGTGGCGAGGCCAGGGTTTGGGGGCCTGAGCAGGCCTGAAGATAATGCAGTGATTTCGGTCTCTGACCTTCACGGGGCCTGCAAGTATTACCATGTGTGTCAATGGCCTTTGTGGCTTTTGTGGGGGTCTCAGCGTGTTCGTAGGTTGCTCCTGCCATGCGCAGGAGGCACAGTTGTGATTTACCAGATCTCAAGGCCATTGGAACTTCCTGTAGCAGTGGAAACATTCCAGGTCAGCACTGTCCTGCACAGAAGCCATAGCCACATGGAGCTACTGGGCACTTTGAAAAGTGGTCACTGTGATCGATTGACTGAATGTGAATGTTTGATTTTTATTAACTTCCATAAAAATAGACACTTGTGTAGTGGAAGTGGTGACACACACTGTAACCCCAGCATTCAAAGGAGGCTGAGGCAGGGAGATTGCCAAGACTTGAAGGTCAGCCTAGGCTGCATAGTGAGTTTAAGGCCAGCCTGAGCTACATAGTGAGACCCTGTCTCCAAAAAATGAAAATCACTTTTAAATTTTTTTAAAAAGTTAAGTGGCCACCATATTGGATAGTGCAGAACAGCAGTGTCCCGTAGGTGTGGGGCTTCTCTGAGAGTGTTAGATGCAGTTACATAGAAAGAGTTTAAAAGGGTCATCAAAAGTTATTTGTGTTTTGGTTTTGGTTTTCAATATTAGGGGATGAACCCAGAGCCTTCAGACTGTTATGTTTTATTTTTGTCTTGGGACAGGATTTTATTAGTCACTGGTTGCCCAGGTTGGGCTCAGATTTGCCATCCTCCTGCCTCAGCCTCCCAGAATGCTGGGATTACAGGCCTGCACCGCCTGTCCTTGACTTAATACCTTGATCCAGGGATATTGAGCAGATCCCCCGAGCACTGTGTGGAACCCTGCACATTTCCCCTCTGGAGCTCCCCCACGGCCCCGCCAGGCAGGGTGTGTAACCGTCCCCCAAGATACTGAGGAAACTAAGGCACAGAAGGTTAATGTGTGTGCTCAAGGTCACAGACAGGAAGTGGCTGTCCAGGATGGAGGCCGGGCTGTGTGGTATGTGGAGGCCTTTCGTGCCCCCGGGGTGCCCGTCGTGCATGGTGAGGTGACAACTCGCTGGATGGCTGGGTGGCTGAATGAGGCAGGAGTGAGTGGGAGAGAGCACCCGGCTGAGGGAGGCTGGCAGGGCTGCTGGCATGCAGAACACAGAAGGGGAGGGCGTCCCGGAGCAGAGTTGGGGTGCTTCTGGGTCTCACGATGCCTCTCGTCCTTCTCTCCTGCCTTCCTGCCAGCGACTACATCATTAAGGAGAAAACAGTCTTGCTGCAGAAGAAGGACAGCGAGGGGTTTGGGTTCGTGCTCCGGGGGGCCAAGGGTGAGTGCTGCCGCGGAGGGGTTGGCAGGAGGCTTTTGGGCCCAGGAAGCAGGGCTGGGGTGGGAAACACGAGAGGGGCCAGGGACCCCACCCCAACCCCACCCCACCCGGGGTGCTGGTCCCTCAGCTACGGTGAGGCCGCTGTGACTTGGTCTGAGCCCCACCCCCTGCTCGGCCTCTCCACCCCCTCCCCTCCGACCCCGCCGGCTCCTCCCTGTCTGCAGCGCAGACCCCCATCGAGGAGTTCACCCCCACCCCGGCCTTCCCGGCGCTGCAGTACCTGGAGTCGGTGGACGAGGGCGGTGTGGCATGGCGGGCAGGACTGCGAATGGGAGACTTCCTCATCGAGGTGAGTCTGGGCCTGCACCTGTTTCTGGTGACCCAGGAGACAAGCCCCCAGGCCCCTGGCGATCCACACGGGACCGGCAGTCCCCCACTCTCACGCTCTTTTGGGGTCCACCTGCCCACCCCCGGGCCCTGCCAGCCTCTGCATCCTTCACAGTTCGGTGCAGAGGCTCTCTGAAGGTCCTGGAGAGTGGCACAGAGCTGCCCCGGCGCACCCCGGGTACAGGGGGAGCCTCCCTCAGCCCTGGCCAGGCAGTTGTAGGGGTTCACAAGGGGATGGACAGTGGCGGACGGGGTCATTTGGCTGAGACTCCGAAGCTGAAAGCCCCCCCCATCTGTGCCACAGGTGAACGGGCAGAACGTGGTGAAGGTCGGCCACCGCCAGGTGGTGAACATGATCCGCCAAGGGGGCAACACACTCATGGTGAAGGTGGTGATGGTCACCAGGCACCCAGACATGGACGAGGCCATGCACAAGAAAGGTGCTGCTCAGCCCTGTGCAGCCAGGCCTGGGAGTCCCACTGCCCCAGACCATGCCCCCCCACCAATGGCCAGCCCCCACCCCCAGCCCACCCTTCCCCCAGGCCCCTTATTCATGGCCCTCCTGTGAGGAACTGAACTCAGAGCTCTGGGGCGCTGTGGGCAGAGGGTCATGGGGTTCTCCCGCCTCTGACGCCCCCTACCCCTCGCCACACCCCTTCCAGCACCCCAGCAGGCAAAGCGACTCCCACCCCCCGCCATCTCCCTGCGCTCCAAGTCGATGACCTCAGAGCTGGAGGAAATGGGTGAGCCCGCAGGGCTGCTGGGTGAAGCTGGGTGGGTGGGGCTCGATCGTCCCTCGAGTTCGTTAGTGTTGTTAGTGACCAGGGGTCCTGTCCTCCTCCTGTCCCTGTCCGTGGGCAGGGCTCTGGCCTGCCTGTGTGTTGCTGGGAACGGGTGTCTGAAAGATGACTCTCTGTCCTCTGTATCTCTGTTCTCTGTGAGGTCTCTTTTTGGGGTCTCTGTGTGTCCCTCTGCGGGTCACTGTCCTTCCTTCCAAGCCCTCTCCATCCGTCCATCCATCCATCCATCTTCCACGGACTTCCTCCCTGAGACTCGCTATCTCCCCTTCCAGTAGCTCCCCAGCCCCCCAACACACAGAAAGGCAGGCCTCTCTCCCTAGCCAGGGCCGAAGAGACTTGGGGGGTCCCAGTTTCCCGACCCCTCTGGGGCCCTAAAGGGAGGTGGGCGTTCCAGAGAGGGGACCCTCGCCTCCCCTTGCCGTCCTAACTCTTGGCTCCTCTACTGCCTCTCCCCCGGGCTAGTCTCCCCCTGGAGGAAGAAGAGTGGTGAGTGGGCACAGCACTGGCGGGAGGGCCCTGTGTCGGTCCGCACGGCGGACTCGCCCCTCCCCAACCCTGGCCCCTCACTACCCCACTCGCGCTTGCGCACGCTCATTGGCCACGCCCACTGGCTCCACCTCTTTGGCCATGCCCACTGGCCAAGCCCAGTCCACCCTACCTCGCGTGGGCTCTCTTGAGCTACATCCTTATCTTTTGCCCACAGAGTATGAGCAGCAGCCTGCGCCAGTGCCCAGCATGGAGAAAAAGCGGACTGTGTATCAGATGGCTCTCAGTAAGATGTCCCAGCTAAGTCCCTCACCCTCTGGTCTCCCTCCCTGTCACCTCCCTCCCTTTTCAGGCCACATATAGTGTGGCTCTGTCCCTGCGTTAGACTTCACCATCCCCTGCCTGTCTGTCCCTCAGACAAACTGGACGAGATCCTGGCTGCAGCCCAGCAGACCATCAGCGCTAGCGAGAGCCCTGCGCCTGGTGGCCTCGCCTCCCTGGGCAAGCACCGGCCCAAAGGTTTCTTCGCCACTGAGGTAGGCAGCTGCGTCGGGAGTATCCTGAGTCCCCTGTCCGTCCTGGCTGCACCACACCTCCAGTGCCTCCTTCTCCTGGGCCTCCTCTGACACTGCTTGTGTGCCACCCATACCCCACCTCTCCTTTCCTCACCTTGGTCCTTTGCCCCATCTCTTTCTGTTCTGCCCCAGGGGTTTTAGGGAGCCTGATCAATGCCAGAGATTCCCCAGAGTAACGATAGGAGCTGAGCGAGTGTTAGTCATTAGAATATTAATTACTAAGTGAGGCACTGTGGCACAAGCCCGTACTCTCCGCTACTTGGGAGGATGAGGGAGGACCGCCCAAGCCCAGGAGTTTGAGGGTGGTCTGGGCAGCATAGCTAGCCTTCTTTTTCTCAAAACAACAAATTACCCCTGTCCTTCTCTGCTAGTCCCTTCCGTGGGAAGAGGTGAGACTACAGTGGGCGCTGAGTAGATACTCACCCGTGAGGTACATGCTGGTGTACAGAGGGGGAAACTGAGGCTTGGAGAAGGATTTCAGGCCAGGCTGTGAGGTGCTAACCCTTCCGTCCAGCCCCAGCCCTGGCTGTTTTAGGGCCTTGCCAACCTGAGCCTGGCTGTCCCCCAGGCTGTGCCTGGTGACCTCTCCTGCCTGCCCAAGCCATTTACTGTCCTATGAGGCTGGCTTCATGGGCTCTTGTGTTGCCACAGACCCTTCAACAGGCTGGCGTCATCTTTCCTGAGTAATGTTTGTAAATGCGCAAAATGTGATATGCAGGATAACAAAAGAAGCCAGTTGCACCAAAATAGAGTTATCAAAATATTTTTAAAAAGCAAAATTTGTGCTCTCATCGTATCGGGGCCTTTTCATGAACACACTCTACAGTTGGTCTGATGGTGGATCTTAAATACTCTAATTTCAAAATCATGAAGAGCATAAACATTATTTTGCAAAATCTGCACCAGTGCAATGAGATATGGAAATATCTGTGATTTCCATGGAGGATGCAGACACCAGGCTTGCTGAGACTAGCAGAGTTTGTTGTCTGCACCCATAATTGAGAAAGAGTTAGAGTTTTGTTGGAGAATATGAAAATAAAGACAGTTTTTAGTGCTCACTAAGGACATGGGCACCCAGGCCTGGAGTAGAATGTACCCACAGCCTCACCCAGGGCTAGACCAGGGCTCTAGAGGCCTTATGCCTTTGTAGGAGTCAATGAGCTAGGCACAGTGGCACATGCCTATGATGGAGCACTCTAGGAGGCTGAGGCAAGAGGATCACAAGACGCGCCTAGCCTAGGGAATTTATAGACTCTGTCTCATGGTAAACCTTTACAAAGGGCCTGGGGATAAAGCTCAGAAAGGAAGGTGGGAAAATAGAAGAAGAAAGGGATCCAGAGTGGGGGACAATTTTTGCATCATGGTTGTGGAATTGCTTTCCAGTGTAGAGAGACAGTGGGTCTTTGGCTGGGCCTGGCAGGATGCCTTGAGGAGCGACCATCAGTGTGTGTTTCTCTGAATCCTCGAAGATTTAGGCTGCACTTCTGTGCCCATCCCCCTGCAGCGTAAGGATCAAAAGTGGCCGCGGATGTAGTGCAGTGGCTCTGTGAGGGCCTGAGTTCGATCCCCACTGTCAGAAATAAAAGCGGGTGGGTGTGAGGCTAGGCCTCAGGTCCTGCTTCCGCTAACTCACTGTGTAACTTTGAATCATGCTGCTTAGTTTCTGGGCGTCTTGGTTTCCTGCTCCGTAGGCCAGGGTGGAAGCTGAGCTTGCTGTCTCTCCAGACCGGGGAGACCAGCTCCCAGCCCCCAAGCTTGTTCCCTACTTTGTCTCAGGGATGTTTCCATTATCCCTTCATCTGGGGCAAGTCACCCCATAGTTCAGCACTCACCCTGCAGTTCTGAGATTTCACATTTCGTTCTCAACTGCACAGGCTCCCAGGCTACCATCTGGGAACATGAGCTGGGGAGCAACCACTCCTGTCCTCAAGCTCCCAGTCCTCCTGCCTCAGCTTCCGAAGTGTGGCATGAGAAGTGTCACCCATTAATTTTGATGCCTGTCTACTATCTCTCTGTCTGATCATCTTTACGCTGGTTCTTGAATGCCTCCAAAGACAGGGAGCTCACCACCTGTGGCAGCTGCTGTGTCTCTGGATAGACTTCCTGAAAGTTATTCCATATGTGTAGCCTGATCTACGTCTCTTGGGCTTTTGTCACTGTCTTCTTTTTCCGTCTTATTTTCTTAGTGACCCTGCAGCACCATCCCACTGTTCCTCAGTGAACTTCCCGGGGAAGGAGGGGAGAGGACATCTCACTTAGAGTAGCTGCAGGATATCAAGCAGCACCCCTGACATCTTCCTCCAGACGCTAGGACTCCCTCCCCATGCCCAACCCCAAGCTGCCCCCTGGAAGGCCACACCACTTTCAGTTGAGAAGCCCTGCCCCTCATTCCAAGTTTAAACAATTTTCAGGGCCAGGGATTTAGCTCAGTGGTTCCAGCGCCAACCTGACAAATGCAAGGTCCCAAGTTCGATTCCCAGTAACCACATACTGCAGTGCCAGGCATGGTGGCTCGCACCTGTAACCCCAGCACTTGGGAGGCAGAGGCAGGAGGATTGCTGCAAGTTCCAGCTGGCCTGGGCTACATAGTGAGCTCAGGGCCAGCCTGAACTACAAAGCAAGACCCCGTCTCAAAAACAAAAAACAAGGGCCGGGGAGTTAGCTCAGTGGTTCCGGCCCCTGTCTTGCAAGCGCAAGGACCCGGGTTCAATTCCCCGGTAACCACATAACAATACTGGGTGTGGAGACCCACACCCAGCAGCAACCAGTACCACATACCACAGTGCCGGGCGTGGTGGCTCACGCCTGTAATCCCAGCACTCGGGAGGCAGAGGCAGGAGGATTGTGATGTGAGTTGGAGGCTGAGCTCAGGGCCAG
>PVIR01012059.1:0-45671 GCA_004026965.1 Petromus typicus | reverse complement strand
AAAAAAGTAAGGAAACAAATTTTATATATATGGGGGGGTGGTAGGGTGGGTGGGGCTATGGGAAAAAATGAGAATTAAGTTGTGTCTTATACTGGTACAAATCCCCATTATGGAGTGCAATCATGATGTGTATATTTAATGTACCAATAAAGATAATTTTTTAAAAAAAGGTAAGCAATAGATAATATATTTGTTTATCCATCAATTTTAATTTTTATATCAATTCTTGCTATGTGTTATATTACAAACTAGAGACAGTAAATAAGACAGACAAAATATTAGTGTGCATGGGACCTATATTTTAATAGAAGAAATGGGGAACAGATGAAGAGATGTATAAATAAAACATGTAGGAGTTTATCTAGTAAATGCATGCCACGAAGAAATAGAATAGGGGAGAAGTGAGTCTGCACAGCAATGAGCAGTGGACAGGAAATGTGACTCGCTCCGATGCCATTACACTTAGTGTAGGGTTTAAGTGACAACAGGGTTTCTGAGTGTCATGGAAAGATGTCTGTCATGAGGACAGCCGATGGCAGGTAGTGTTGTAAGACTATGTTCAGTGGAAGGCCTAGGAAGCCTGGAGTGGTGGAATTTTTTAGAAGAACCCAAAGATCTCCCACAAGTGTTCCAGTTAAATAATCGTACTGTGATGACAAAGGGCAAAGGTGCTTATAGAGAATGTAAAGATTTACAAGCAGAAGAGGGAAAGAGAAACTGAACGCATTAAATCAAACTGAAATGTTTACCTTCAACTTTTGCTGATCCACATGAAAGTACTTTAAAAACTATATAGAACTGGAGGGTAAAAATTTTTCAAAGGAAATTTTAATTAGAATTCTGAACTACATGAAAAATAATAGTACAGTGATAGGAGCACATTAGTCACAGTTTCTACCCATCAGAAGAAAATAATTAAGGTCAAGAGCAAAAGGAGGCGATAAGTACTATTCAAAATTCATGTACACCTGATTTACGTAAACTCTCCACACAGAAACCCAATCCAAAAAGCTAGACAGCAGAGTGATTTCTTATGTTAAAAATAAAAGTATATAATACTACAAAAGACTTGCTTTAGGTTTATTTCAAACAGAATTTTCAGTGGGTATTTATCCCAAATGCTGAAACACCTGCCAAGCCAAGGACATTGCCTCTTCCAAAGGACATCCTTGTCAGCATGAGACATTTAATAGGAGCTGGAAAAGCACTGGACAGAGACACAGTATGCAGTCACGTGTGTTTATTTCTTATATAAATTATATACTTAGAAATAGGTTTTCTCAAATTTAAAGGTCATAGATATAGCATTCACAAAATATGGCAAGATAGATATATTGAGACATTTGTTTTTAAAAATATATCATGTAATATTTCTCCATTATAAGAGTAATCATTATAAACGACACTCTGAGGAACTTCCAATACAAAAAATGGGAACAAAGCAAAATTAACCAAAAATTGCTGAGTGATGCCCTGATTAACAACCAATTTCTCATATATGTGGAACACATATTTATACCAACTATGGAACCTATAAAAGTTGAATAGTTTAAGAACAATGGAATTAAAAATCAACTAATTAAAAATTGAAGTGTCCCACAGTAATCACACATGATTTGTTCAAGATTTCCTAGGAAACAAAATCTATGGATGTTCTCAAGTTCCTTACATAAAATAGCACAGTATTTCCATATAAACTATATATTTCCTTCCATATTCAGTTAAGGCATTTCTACATTACGTATAATACCTTAGACAATGTAAAGCTATGTAAATAGGGTATTAGGAGATATTGTTTAGGAAATAATAAAAATATTTTTCCAAGAATGTTTTGCTGTTGGTTGACTCCAAATATGCATAAACCACAATTCCAAAGACTTGACTATACTAAAGCAATTTCTGTAGGAAATAGTCACAAGCAAAAGGAAAATACATAACTTCTAGAGTTTTGCTTGTAGACTGCTGTGAGGTAAAAGGGGAAGAAAAAGAGAATCCACCAGAGACTCTCTACTTCAGCATCTTATTAAAATTAGAGTTCATTATAAATTTGGAAATTGGCTTTCCTGCTAACATTTTTGTATTTTTAAACTTTAATGAGATTAATTCAACCATGCTAATTTTACCACAGAAAAAAATTTAATCCAAGAAATATAAAGTGACTTTTCCAGGTTTTCCCAGCTAATTAATGTTAACCTAAGTTTCCCTTGCTAGATTTCAAGTTGCTCGTGGTTTTGTCTATAGTAAATATGCTAGAACGTATAGTATATACTGGAGAAACAGATTATAGAGAATTATTTTCACAGGAATATCTAACATAAAAATACATAAGTATAACCTACTATCATCTTACAATAAACCAGGCCCAATTCTAAGCACTTCATTTTGAAAATAAGTACCATCTAGAACTTGTTCCACAGAGTAGAAAATGAAACTAAAATATTAATTTGCTTTTCCAAAGTCATACAGAGTAGAAGCTTTAAACCCAAGCAACTTGATTTACACCATTGCTTTTAACCATTCCAAAAGAATAAGTAATATGAGGGTAACAGAGATCACAGCACTGAGGATCAGAGAGGCCACCAATACAGAGCAGAATGGACAAGGCCAGCAAGGCAAAGAGAAATCAGAGATGGAAACATTGCAAGATTAAGATGGGCTCCTCCCAGACATCTATTCACTCGTTCAGTAAATATTTGCTGAATATCTACCATGTGATCACGTCACGAGTCAGCAGGGAGTGAGAGTAAAAATGTTATCTACTGTCATGGATCTTAAGGTCGTGTGCAATAAGCAAGAAATATGTGCATGCAGAATGAAAAATCATCAGGAAATAAGGAGTACTGTATCTAACAGGAATCAAGCTTGGTGATAGGACAGAGTAATGAGCTGGCGAATTCACATTAAATAGCCAGGAAGGAACTCTGAAGAGATGGTTGCTGGTGTCTGAAGGATGGGAAAAGCTAACCATGAAATACTAGAAAAAAAGAATAGTCCAGTCAGAACAAAGGAAGCCAAGTCTAGAGAGGGGCTGCAGATAGAAGACAGAGCAGAGTCCAGATACAGAATGTTACTTCCAGGTGCACAGAAAAGATGCTGGAGTCGTTCATGCAGGAGACTGACATGACCTGAATTACATTTCCAGGCAGTCACCCAGCAGGTTGCTTTGGTTGGAAGTTCTGTCGGGGGAGGAGATGAGCAGGATGAGCAGTAAGGACAGTTCTCGAGAATTCAAGCCAGCGTGGTGACAATCATGTTCAGAGAGAGATGGCAGAAACGGAGGCTGCTTTTCAGAAAGACATTTTGGAAGAGCGCCCAGCATAGCTTGCTGAAGCAGAGATTAACGGCTGAAGAGCCATCGGGGACACGACCTTTACTCTCCCTATCCTTGTCCCTGGCCCCCCCACCCCCACAAGAGTTCAGAAAGAATGAAAGCCAGGAGAACACCATGCTCTGAGGGAAAATCTCATATTGGAAGTGTTTCCAAATTATATGGAGAAAGATAATAATCACAAGCGAGATGTACGGTGAGGCTGACACTCTAAGACAGCATAATGACAGTCTTTTAAAAACCATTACATGATAGCTACATTTGTCGTTCAAATGAAGAGAGCCTGACCAAGGAATTCAGATGAAAAACTGAACAGGCCATACAGGAGAACTTTTGTAAAAGCCAGAAATGCAACTATCATATAAAATAGGGCAGATTCATCTCCCTCAAACCGTATTTAAGCCTAAGTGAATTGTGTACTCATTTCATTTTTATGAGTGCATTTGAAAAAAAGATTTTGGAGGATCTTCTTTTAGAAAATATATTTTAAAATCATCCTGTTAAATGAATATTAGCCCCCTCAACATAACAACCCTGCGAAAGAAAATATTTATTCTAATAACACTGTAATTACTCAGGCTGTTACGTTTTGGGGGTTTGGGAACCACTCCATGAAGTAAGCCATCTTCAGAGCAACAAGTACAATCCCTTGATGGTGGGCTTGGTGAGAGTCAGTGTGTGGTAGAAAGCAGAGTCGCTCCCATTGTTGGCCTGTGGTGTTCTCAGAAAGAGCTCAGGGAGGGAGTGTGGCCGTCATGCCCATAGGAGCGCTGAGACATGACAGAATTTCTACATAAGCCTGATGGACAGGTTCACATCAGGGGTTGAATTTTTTATAAGCAAAGCCATGGATATGAAAGAAACAAGTTCACATTTTCCTCAGAGGAAATTGTTGAGTATGTAGTCTTTTTTTTTTTCCACAGAGCAAGGAGAGTAGTGTGCTCCACTACAATCCTGAGATTTTTTTTTAGATCATCTTAGTATGACATGGCATACTATTGATTTCTGTGTTTCAAGTAAAACATGTTCTCACATCTTGGCTCAGGAGTGGGGTGTGGGGAGCCCAACAAGAAGATCTCTCCTGTGCCTGTTCTGCAGAATGAGGCACCTGAACAACGTTTTAGAACTTGATTTCTGAGAATACCTCTACAGCTGTGCCTCAATTTTAAAACTCATGTACCTTTCTCCAAATTATTGGAATGCACTGAATGTCTGCCCTTTTCAAAGACTGTGAATGACAGTGCAAATGGATAAGTGGTCCCAACACTGTCAGGCACTTTTTTCTCTCAGATTAGAAAACTCATCAGGATTTCTTTCACTCAAACTTTTGACGTAACTAGTATTTCACTTCCACCTTAATTCAGTCATCCATGAAAACATGATCTCTCAGAAGTTACCAGCAGTTCATATATTGCCCTAAACATGCAATTCTATTCACCTCCTTTCATCATAAGAATAACTGGCCAGACACAAAAGTATTGATGTAGTAGATGAATTAGAGTTCACTATTACTTTCCTGACCATTTAAATTTAATTGTATATATATTCTAATTACTACACAGGACAAACTATCAATAACAAAGAAAATACAGTAAATACATAATGATTTTACTTCCTGTGGAGATGAACTTTTTGATAAATTTTGATTCACTTAAAGATCAATCCTAAAATAACCACCCTTGTGCCCCAAAATAATCACCACTTGGTCAGGAGATTGTCCCCCAAAAATTAATATCCTGAAAATCTGATGCTCACATATAGGAAAAATTTACTCTCAAGACTGGTGGAAGTCTAGGCTTTAGTCCAAGAAAGGAAGAGAAATGGAAAAGCTGGTTTAATGGAGCAAAAGGGCCTTAGAAATGTTTCCATGGAAATAGTGTAAGAAGTGTGATCATTAACTACAGTAAATGTTTGGGTTTTTAAAAAATTTATTATAATGAAAGACATTGCCACTAATCCCCTTCAACATTCTTCGCCTCACTGCAAATACACTTATCCCATTACTATTGCCACTTTCCAAAGCAGTTCTGGAAGCCCTCTTTCATCAGTGTCTTTGGTTGTGCTGACATAGCTGCCGGATGTCCTGAACTGATAAATGCTTATCTTTCACAATCACTTTGACTTTAGGAAAGATCTGGAAGTCGCACAATGACAAATCCAGTGAAAAGAATGGATGAGAACACTAATACTATCATAAGCTTTCTCTTCCACCGAACGACACTCATTGTCAACATTGACTTTACTCTTGACCAAAATGTGTAAAAACTCTCATGGAAGAGGACTTCCAGAACTGTTTCAGGAAAGGGTAAAAGTGATAGGATAAGTGTGTTTAAATCAAAGAGTATTTGTGCAGGATCCATGACAATATGTCCTTTACTATATTATTAATTTAAATACATATATTTCAATCACATATTGGTCCCTGTCATAAAGTTGACTGAAATTGGTTTGAAAAATGTTGATGTGAACACTTTCTGGACTTGATGGATGAAATACAGAAATTGTTTGACACAAACGAAACTATGGAAGAATTACGAATTCTACCAACCCCTGTGGCTAGCACATAGAGACTAGTAGAATTCACTTTTTTGCTCTCATGATTAATGTAAATGAATTACTTTGATACAACTTTAGATCAGCTAAAAGTTTAGTATCAAGATTTGTTTTTATTTGAAACCAAAAGTAAATTAAAATTTATTTTCTTTTTCATTTCAATACTATTCTTAAAGCAAATTAGAAAAGTCAAAAATGTAAAAGCCAGTATTAGCCATGACTTTATAACTTTAAAGATAGAATTTGTATTGAAAAATAGCTGTAAGAGTTAATGGCAAATATAGCTGGGAAAGACTTAACATGTCATTTTTTAAAAAATCAACAATATCAAAAATAGCATATCATTTGGTGCCAAAGAAAGTTTTAGTTGAATTCTTCAGTCTACTGAATACCAAATACATATTCAGACTCAAAAACATTATCAGATGGGCAATCTTTCAGAAGCTACACAAAATTTAGCCACATAATTTATGATTTGTTTCTAAAATTTGCCTCCAGCTATAAGAATGTTAATTTTTGAATCTAGCAAACAAGATCAAAAAATTGGTCCATCACACACTAATAATCTAATAAGATTCAGGATATTCCTACCTCTATACACACATCACCACTATGGTACCAGACCCTGAATCAAAGTCTACAATAAGTGAGCAAACTCATTTAATTAGGGAGATAAAGTAAGCAAGGTCTTCTTGTAGATGCATGTACCTTTCCCCTGTTCTAAAGCAATGTTGTCAGAAAAATAGAACTGCTTGATGATTCATTTGGATTTCATTATAACAAAACTCTGACCTGTATGCTATTTGTAATATAAACAAAAGATCAATTTCAGATGTGTTAAAACCATGTGTAACTGAAAAGCATATCTTCCTAGGTTTAAGGTAAACAAATGCAACATTGAGAAGTCACCATTCTCCTCTATGATCACCAAGTCCATGTCTTTTTATACCTTTGGAACCTTCGACAGCATTATCAACATCCTGGCATTACCACTCACCCCATAGAGAATGACTTGGTTTAGCAGAATCAGCTTTTGTGGACATCTTCTCTTTTTTGTTATGTCTGTCCTCTATCTCTCACTTTTTTTTTTTTAAGACAGGAGCACACTTTTTGTACTTCAGGCTGGCCCTGAGCTCAGCCTTGAACTCCTCCTGCCTCTTCCTCCCAAGTGCTGGTAATACAGGCATGAGCCAAAATGCCCGGCACTGTGGTATGTGGTGTTGATTGCTGGTGGGTGTGAGTCTCCATGCCCAGCATTGTTGTATGTAGTTACCAGGATTGAACCTGACCCTTGCACTTGCAAGGCAGGTGCTAGAACCACTGAGCTAAATCCCCAGCCCTGTCTTACACTTTTTATAGTAATCTGAATACTCCAAGAAGTAAACACCAAGACAGAATTAAACACACAGAGTCTATATTACTGCAAATGACTGTGTTAGATAAAGCCAGGAAATGACTTGTCAGTTTTCCTCTAGTAAAGAAGAAAAGGTTGGAGGGAAGTTCTGGGGGCTGCCAATGAGGGTAAGGCAGAATCAGGACCAGGTGGCAGTGCCAGACACTGTCAGGGAAATGTGGGTCACCTCCATACGCTTTGAAGGTAGTATAGAGTAAACACCCCCAGAAGTATCCATCTGCTGTTTTCTCCCATCATAAGATTCATGAATTTGTCCCTCTAGTGCCCTGACATGCCACCTCTAAACCTTCAAGTGTCTCTGAATTCTGTGACAGTCATCAGGCTGCAACATTCTTTCCCCTGCAGGTGACCAGGGCATTTGTATGGCCTACTTGGAAAATGATCTTTCTCACATCTGGCCTGCTTGTTAATGGTCTGTCATTCCCACACTTCCTCATCACTGTCCAGGTTCAACAAAACCCAGCTGCAAGCAGCTAACTCCAGCACTGTGTGGGTGTCCTGTCTCAGAAGCTGCCTCTGGAATTGAGCCTTTGGTGCCTACAACAGGTTCCTCAGCAATAGCCTTTGTGTTTCCTTCATTTTCTCCAGTTAGTTGCTCCCATTTCCTTGAGTCACCTCTCACAAATTAACAACTTGCACATGGCCTCGTTTCAGGCTTGACTTCAGGAAACTCAACCTAAGACAGTTGGTTCCTGGAATGTTCAAAGATAGTAAGAAGCCTGGCATAGGATTGTAGACCTTGATCACTCACCAGAAAGGTGGGAATATCTCTTAAATGCTGCTGACAACAACCCCAGATGAGCAGCAGCATCATACTGACTAAGACCGATCTGAAAGGAGGTAAGAACATTCACCGGAGTGGGAGCTCCAACATGTCACTGTAAGACAATGAAATCATAATAAAAAGTGTGGACTAGCTTTTATTGCCTGGGGGGGGCTTTAGATTCAAGGTTGTGGACACAAAAGGATCATATATCCTCTCCTCCTCTCTCTCTCTCTTTTTTTACCATAAATTACCCTGAAAATTAAAAACAGGAAGATTGGGATGGATATAAAATCTAATAAAACATACCATCGAGACCCCTGTAAATATGACCATTGACCCAGTGGACAGACTTCCTCACAGCTTGGGGGAGGAGTCTGGAAGGACTTCAACACAACAGTGGGGGAGGGACACACTTCACAGTGATGAAAGTGCCCAACATGTGGAGTGGGAACGTCTTGGCCACTGGGAACGGGAGCTGTAGATAAAGCCTCAGACTCCTGCTTTCCACCCAGATGCTTCTTGAAAAAAAAGGCCATTCTCTTTGTTTTGCAGAGCATCTTATGAAGTTAGAAGCAACAGTGACATTACTAATGAATCCATCTTCCCTATCATGCTGCCCACCCTCTCATTCCCACTCCAAAGTGAATTATATGCATCCAAGTCCCAGTTTCCAGCTCCCAGAGGAACCCAAACTAAGGCTCACTGGACCACAATTAGCTCCAGCCACTCCTGTTGTGTTAAGGCATATATTTAGGTGACCCTGAGAAGGAAGATCTGTCAGAGCCAAAGAGACTGCAGTGAGGCAACATCAGGTCAGCCCAAAGCCCCCAAAATCCCTGCATCGGTGCCTGTGATGCCAACACCGCAAGCCTGGTGAAGAAGGTGCTTTTGGATTTTTCACTACTTTTGCCATCTTTCCCCAGCTTGACCCATTTCTGTCCTACTAGATTTCTGAATCTGAGGCTCAGCTACAAAACCTAGTGGATACTAAAAACCACTACGCAAACACAGTAAAAGCAGTGGTCCACTGCTAGGAGAACAAGTTTTGTTTTTTCCTTAGTTAGAAATCCAGGCAAATGGAATACTGTAAGAGTCCATTTATTAGAAAAGATACTAGATGAATATGGGGTCACAAGAACAGTATAGAAACATCAAAATTAGACAGTTTAAAAATAACACAATATCAGGCATGCTGGAGCACACCTCTAGCACTTGGGAGACTCAGGCAAGTTTGAGGCCATTATGGGCTACACAGTGAGTTCAAAGACACCCTCAACTATACAGCAAGACCCTGTCTCAAAAAATATAAATAAAACAAAATAAATAAGGCTACCACAAGACTGAGTCTTGTGATGTCTCTTTCTGAAAATACATTCACCATAAATCCCAAACTGGGTTGAACCCACGCTGTGGTGCATCACTCAGAAGGGCATGTGGAACTTACAAGGCCCTGTCCATACTTGGGCTAGTTTCCCACCATCAGAACTTTGTGAAATTCTTGAGAAGATCCCTCCAGCTGAAATGTGGGAACAGGGCCTACATACTAACCCTGCACTCTTCCTAGAGTTATTAGACTTCTTCTATAAATGAAGCCTTAGAAATAGCTCCTTCCTTTCTCTCAGATGCAGAACAGTAGTATGCTATTTAAAAAATTCATTGGTAACTAATATAAACTGTCACAGACATTTATGAATATTTATAATTTTTCTTCTACATCTCATCTTTTCTTTTTATCCAGGTTAATATCAGCCTAATGTTTGCACATAATCAAAATTCTGATGTTTTTCTATCAATTCATGATCACATTCGTAGGAAACTTGTACTTGGCCATCATATGTCTTAATTCCTTTTTCCCATTCCCTTAGTTTTATACCATATTCATTCACAAGAAATTTAGGATGCTTATTTTGCATTAAGCAAAGAAGTGATCGGAGTGTTATGCTAAATTTGGTAAACACTCCTTTTTGTCAGTCAAGTATTATTTTTGTTGATTAATTGAAAGACTCTTGACAGTCTAGAATGTCAATCAGGTTTTCTGTGAGAGGCAGAGTCCCCAGCATTTAGTGTCTTGTGGGAAAGTTTTACTTATTAAAGTTTTGAAATTCAAATACTCACTCCACTTTTACCTTGTTATTTTTCCTTCAGAGAACTTCATAAAATCTGTTTGCTATATAGATATGAAAGTAATTGTCCAACAGAACAAAAACATCTCACCCCTCAAAGTCTATATTAAAATAATCTATTTGGAGTTTTTTCAAGACATTTTGTGGAAGTGAACCATCTGGTATCAACAGTTACTCTTTATAAATAGTATCATCTGTCTGTCTGTCAAGTACTATAAACATCATCTGTCTTCTGTCCTTGCTCACAGGCTTAGCTGAGGTCAAAAATCATAGCTGGAGCAGAATTTCTGATACATTCTGCAACTCTTCCCTTCATGAAGTATTTCATTATTTAAGTAAATAGACACATTTGAAATTTAAGATCACATACAAATTTCAACAGGCAGCAGATAATTTATTTTCCAAACTTTGTAAGCAAATATTCTTTCCTACATAACCAATGATCTAATACCTACATTATTTAGTAAGTCAAGCTTAGATACCAGATTTCCCTGTCCACAGCCTTAGCCATGTAGTTCCTTCTAGCTAAAATGCTTTCCCATATTTTGTCTTTTTTGCTTGCTTTGTCATTTTTATTTTTGACATCCAAACTATCTTTCATGTTGCAGTTCAAATGGTGCTATATGAAGTTTGTTCTGACTGATCCTCAATAGATATTTTTTAAAACTAATATTAAACTCAAAACATATCCTTACATAGCATTTTGCCATGATATCTACTGTTTGAAGTTACTTGCCAATTTGTTTTACATCATTCCCTGAATAAAGCATCCATGACTTTGTCTTTTACAGTCAGAGACCACTGAAAATAGCTACTCATGGACTCAGTGCTTTACAGGCTAACCTGAATGTTTTAATAACCATTAGTTTCATTCTAATCTTTTAAGTATCTTACATTGCTAACGTGCAAAAAATTTTTGCAAAGTAAAGAATGTTACTATCTATGAACTAGTCATGATTTTGTGATCATGGTACCTCCCCTGACAGTAAGTATAAACTAGTAATTGTCTGGCACGCAGAATTACAGTACAAATGTTTGCAGGCATATCCCTAGTAGAGAATAAACTCTTCTCCAAAATTGCTGTCATTACACAAACAGTGAATGTGTGGCACTTTTATCAATATTAACCCACTCTTTATCCTGCCAACCATAGACTGACTATGAATAAAACACAAACTGAACCTGAATCACAGGGTCAGAACCACGAGGTACAGACTTTCTTCCCTTCTCTACACTGAGAGCCAAGATTCATCTGTTGATAGAAAAAAGTCACACCCCTTGGTATTCCACAACTCATCACTCCACTCATTTATGATCACCAAGGAGTAGACACACATGTGCTGAGACATTTAGCCATTTCCTTGATCATCATCTCCACATCGTACCCTTGGTTTTCTGTTTGACAGTCCACAAAAATGACGTTATATGATACATTTGCATCATTTCTCTAAAACTGTTACTTTGTTTTAAACAAATTCTCTCACCTCTAATTCAAATTCTGCTACAAAAACATGATACAGGCCAGGGTTTCTTTTTTTTTTTTTTCAGTTATAAGTTTCAGAGAGTTTATTTCCCTGATCTTCACCTACATATGTGAATGAGCACGTCCAGAGGAACACTTTAAAGCCTGTGAGATTCAAAGCAACACTTTGGCTCTGCTGACCATAGCCACCAGGAGCTGCTAGGCATCAGGTGTGTACAGAGGACCCTGGGTCTTAAAATGCTATATTAAACCTGCCTATTTTCACATGTTTTGTACCCATTAGCATTTAGGTGGCAACAGGAAGAACTATGTTTTATTTAACTCTATTTTGCTGAAATATTTCTTGGTACATTATCTCGAGTATGTCCTAGATTGTATTTACACATTCTAATTCCTGTACATACATTATCTTATTCTACACTTAAAGCAATATTCCCAGGAACATTCAAAGTAAAGAAGAAAGTAGATAAAATTTAAAATCTGCTGCCAATTCCATGAACCACACTAGAGGTTTAATGGGCAGGAATGTGACACAAGGAAATGCATGAGCAGAATAATAAAAATTTGAATAGTGATTCTGGTGGCTACCATGGGGTTAAACACTGTATTCAATAAGTAGGAAGGGATACTACATAGGAGACCCTGGAGCTCAGTGTGAACATTTTGTTCTTTGTGATTTCATGGTTTATATGTTTAGGCTCCTTAAGAATGAGAGAGAAGGAGGGGGTCAGTCATCAACCCAGATTGATTTTACAGAAATGAAATGTTCTTTAGCCACAGAACTTCTGCCTCCAGTTCTTTGCTTTGTTGCTACTCCACACAGCTATCTCTTAGATATCATGCTTATTACTATTACTTACACTGCTCTCCACAGCAATGCTGCAGACTGAGTTACTAATAGAGGAGAGCTAACAGTCCTCATGAGGAAGTGATTTCACACCAGGAAGGTGTTAATAGATAAAAACTGTGCCATTTGCTGCAATCAGTGTGATATCTTTATTATACCTTCCGTGCTCAATTGGGCCAAATGTGACACTCTAAATTGCTATAATTTGGAGTTCTCTGGTTTTATTATTAAACATAAGTCAAAAATTTATATATTTACAAAGAAGAGATTACTTTCCTAATAATTTTAGCAATTAGTTACAATTATATGTGGTGCTATGATATCATTATCATCACTGAAGACTAAAAAATATAAGTAGACTTTTAAAAAGTAGGTAAAGCAGCAGGCACCAAAGGATGAATTTGATAACATCCTAGAGATAAAGGGTCAGACCATGCTCAGGGCAGTGGCAGATGTAACTCTATGGCAAGAATTTAAAATATAGGGGAGAGCTAGAGATAAAACAGGGAAGGCAAGCTGGGTTCAAATTGTGGAAGCCTTTGAATGACAGGCTGAGGAAATTGTATTTTATTCTGTAAGCAATGAGGAGATATTAAAGGTTAAGACAAAGGACTGGTGTAATAGGAAAAGTTCCCAAACTCTGGAAACAACAAGAGACATTAGAAAGATGGAGGTAAAAAAGTTAGAGAAATCCCTTAGGAAGCAATTTCATATTCATGAATGCATGAGAAGTAGGGTGCTATAAAAATATTGCTTGTGACTTTCATGTTCTATTGCAAGGACACAGGTCACTCATGAACTAGGAAGTAATATGATGAATTCTTGCCAAACCTTCATGCAAAACAGTTTGGTCTAAGTTTACAGAAAATATTTCTCCAAAATAAATAAACTTGTACCTACTAATTGCAAAGAGGCTCTCATTCTATTTACTATTTGGAGCGCTGTCATATAATAACAATGGAGTTGAACAGACATAACCAAGATGATGTAATCGCAATGCTTGAAATTTTTCCTCTAGCCCCTCATAGCAATGGTTTGCTGGCTGACTGCCATCTTCTGGTCGGGCCTCTTCGGTTAGTTTCTGAGCAAGCACTCGAGAAATGCCTCGTGGTTTCTTGCTTCATTTCTTTCTGCCCCTCTGGGTTTCAGAGCCTTTTTCTACCTCTCTATTTGCAGTGCAACAAATAGAAAAGTAGTGTCACAGAAGTCACCAGACATAAGTCAGTAAGACTGGCTGATGGCCCCCGTGGCATCCGTGAACGCTGCACTAGTCTGAGAACATAATGCACAAGAAAGTGTAGATATGACAGCAAACAGGAGGACCAAATAGAACTGGAACACAGACCTTGTCGCATGTCCACATCAAAGCCTGTTTCACACCACATCAAAATTTCACTCAATAAAAACATTACAGCCAAGTCTTTGATGAAATTCCTAAGGACACATAAGACTGGAAAATGGTAATAACTGTCTTAACATACTTCCTGCCTAATTAGGAAAAGACAAAATAACTATGTGTCCAAGAGACTCGTGACTGTCTCCGGAAGCTAAATATGCTAATAAATGTCCCAGGGATATCAATGGAATGTTTTGCTATAGAACCCCAGAAGCTTCAGCATTCTTCCTTCCCTGTCAGGTGAAGAAACAAGCAGAGTGCTCGTCAGGAGACACTGACAGCTCAGCTGCAGTAAAACAGGCAGCTGGGTTTGTTTTTTTGTTTTGTTTTTGTTTTTGTTTTTGTTTCAGAGCACAGTCCTTAATAAACTGAATATCCTTATAATTTTGCATGAGAAGATTATCTTTATTCTTATCTCTGCGTGTTCAAAAAATAGATGTATGAAGTTGAGGTATTTTCAACAATGTCAGAAGCCAGTGAAGACACATATTCCTTCTTTTAAATGTCTACACACATCGCTGTGGCACTCTAGTTTGAAACTGTCATCGGGATGAGCGGTGACAATCATAGCACCCAGTGATGTGAATGATGGAGAATGTGGTAAAACGCAGGCGAGCACCCTGCCAGATGCTCAGGCTACGGGAAAAATGCAGAGACAATATTTGAATGACTGTTTCGCATTTCTTAGAAGGGGGCCTTTCTACAATACAACAAAAGGAAAACGTAAGCCAGTACCATTCATTGAACTCAAAGTAAATAGCCAACATCTAGGTTACTTGATATACAGGGAACCAGCGCCTAACACTGTGCAGGGTGTGTTTCACTGTGTTCACAGCACTGGGAGTCTGTGTGCAGGCCCAAGAGATCAAATGGACACCAGCTCCCACCAGAGCCTGTAGCTAAAGGTCAGAGAAGAAAGGCTGTATCACCAAAGACAATGACAGGTACATAGAGTATTAAAAAAATAAGTCTTTCACTCAGGAAGTAGCTCTCATAGCTAAATGTGTCACCTGTTTAAAGAGAACAATTAATCTGTTGGTTAGTTTGTCTGGTATGTGAAAGCTTTATTTTCAAAAATGATGATGCCTAAAGCTATGCTCCAGAACATGTCCATTTCTCTCCATAAAAGACTTTGATCATTATCCTTTCAACCCAGTGGCATCCAGGTAGACTGGAAAGACCATAGGCTTTGAAGGAGGACCATCAGGGGGGCGATGAGCTACCTTCCTCATTCTGTATACAAGTTGAAAAGTCACTTGACTCACGCAGACTAAGTTTTCTTACCTAGAATTGCAACCACCTCCTAAAATCATTGCAAGAATTTAATTACATTTGTCAGTCATGAAGGTATTAGCATGATTACACTGCTATTGGAGTGTTTGAATAATTCAGTTAGGGAGAAGGGCATGTACTGTGGTTCATTTTATCTACAGTCTGCCCCCCAAAATGCATACACCCTGCTGTTTCTTATTGAGTTGATAAAATAGGCATTCAGTTCTGTCATCATTGTCTTCTCATCCCTGAGACACCCACAGCTCCAGGGCAAGAAGGTTTACACTGGCTCACTGTTTATGGCAGTCTTAGACCACAATCAGCAGGCTCCAAGACAGAGTGGCATGTCAGCCTGGTGTGGAGGCTCACGTACAGCACAGGAGCAGAAAGGGATCCCAAGGGAAGGAGAGACTCTTCCAGGACATTCCCCCGTCACCCCCCTCCCTCAGTCAGGCATCACCTCTCAAATCATGCTTAGCTATAAACCAATCACAGGACTAATCCAGTGTCACATCCCCATGACCCAGTCACCTCCGAAAGCCCCACCTATGAGCACATAAGACTTGTGGGGGAGGGCAACTAGATAGAAAACACAACATGTTTACCTAGTTCGGACCTTCTTTGTTCAGTGTCCCGTTATCCTTACTCTCTGGTTTTCTTTGTCGACATATCACTTAGTTTATGCAGGACCTTCAGGGACTTTGGCACAAACTCATTTTTGCATCTGTAAATGTTTATGTTTAAATACAGAAACTATGGTCTGTGGAGGCATCAATATGTCCAGAAATACCCTTCTTGGCTTGCTAACCCAAGCAGCTGACATCGCTGGTTTGGTTTCACTGCACTCTTACTACGTTGTGCTACATATCTGCTTTCTGCTACTGACACTGTTTTCTGCTTTGTGTTTACTATGCTTCTTGGAAAATCAAACTTGTAGAGTCTCTGCCAACTTCTCCTCCTGCCATGACAAAGTACGGAGATTTCCTTGCAATCCCAAATCACTAACAAAAATGGACTCTTAGTTTCTGGTGACTCTCACCAATTTTATACAGAATATCAATGTAGGCTATAGAAAATGAGTGTAACTATTCAAATGACTTTTGACATGGACATAAACCTCCAAGATTCAAATTGATTTGTTTAATACTATAACAAATGACATTAAACAGGTGCTCATTCCACCTCAAATTATTAATAGTTATATTATTTAACAAAGGGCTGAATACTTTAAACCATTTAACTTTTTCATTTGATAATATGAAAAAGAATAATTCAGAGGATGTATATAAATATGAAATGTAAATTATTACATTATGTGAGAAACTATTATACTACTAAACACCAAAGAGATCAGATTTCTACACTTCAATGAAAATATATTTAACAGGTTCAGAGAAAAATTTTACGTGATATTAAAGGAATATCTATATTTAAAATTTAGTCAATTTTGCTTCTTTAACTGGACCTCATTCATCCTTATAAATCCATACATTGCAAATATACTAAATGAGTGATGGGAGCACTTTTTAATCTTCTTGTCTGTCAGGGATCTAAGTAAAGAAATTCTATAAAAACATTTGTCCACACACAATCTCAACACCTCAATGCTCAGCCACCCGCCATGGAAAGGTACCAATAACATTCTGCTAAACTCCTGACATCTCTCACAGTGCTGGTGTGGAGCAGTGAATTCCTGTACTGCTGCCAAGGCTCGTGTTGTGGAGACAGTGCTTTGGAAAGTGGGCTGTCGAATTTCATGCAAGGTCAAAGACACGTGCCTGTGGCATCCCAGCTTGCTGCTGGGTGGGTACTGCTGCTGCCTCCAAGTGACTTTGGGAAGTGAAGCTTGGTCAGAGAAGTTAGCTCACTACAGTGTGGCCTAGACGGATTTCTCTCCTCCTCTGAAAGCTCTGTGCTTCCTGCCTGCCAAGCCATTAGTTGTTTCTCCTCTGTGATTCTCTGCCTTGGAGCCAGCCAACTATGCACTAAAACCTCTACAAACCATGAGCTAAAATAAATTTTTCCTGTAAGTTGTAGGTCATGGGTATTGTGTCTCACACACTTGAAAGCAACTAGGACAAATCAGAACAATATGTCAGTTGTTACCCACGAAGCGATTCTGTGATCTGGGATTCGCAATTTGTCATAAAATGGCATTAGAACTGGCAGGCAATATTTTATTATATTCTTAATTTTAAATGTTACTAAATTCTGAAGCCAATAAAATTAAGACTGAGTAGCCAAGGAATAACCCCCCCAAAAAAATCAGTGTAGAAAAGATTTAAATTATTCAAATTGAAACAATAGCCAACTATCTATACAAGCAGATATACAAATGTGATACATGCTGTTAATTATAGTGACATATAAATAATCCAAAAGGTTCCCATTGCCCTTAAAGTGAGGGTTTTATACAGAGAACCAAAAAGAACCCTGCATTCAAATCAATAAAAGGCTTCTGTTATATAAATTCTTTCCTATTCTATATTATTCCTAATCCCCACCCCCAAGAAATTTGTACTGCTGCTTCGATAAAAGCAACAGTCCAGCTGCAATTGAAAGTGCACAGGAAGTGCACATTGCATTAACTTTAATTAACCCAGTAGAATTTATTTCAGGGCCACTTACGAGCCCTTTTTTTGAGACCAGCTTTGCAGAGAAAAATTCTGTGCACTAGTCTGAGGATCCTTTTGCTAAAACAATGAGAAATGCTGTTTCAAAAGGGACACAGTAGGCGATCGGAGGCATGGAAAGAGCTGGGCCCCTCGTGAGCCAGGCGTGGCACGCTCCCACACTCCGCTCCGGCCCGAGCTTCACTTCCCACCACAGCGCGGCCACAAGGCAGTGACGGCAGCAGCCGGCCACAGGCGACAGCACACAGTAGGCATCAGTCATATGGCTTCTGCACCGAATTACAGTAAACGCTAGGAGTCACACGGCAGCAGGGGTACAATTTTAGCGATGTCATTCCTGCCACAGCCACGGAAAGCTGCTGGATTCCAGGACTCTTGCCGTGAAATTGGTTGTCCTCTAAATGGTTTCATCTAAAAACATAATTGCTTTGTTCTGGGTTCAGAAAGGCATGGGAGGGAAGCACCATTTCCGTCCCCACTGCTGCTGCGGACTCCAGCCGCTGCACAAGCGCTGGCAAAACAATAAAGTTCTCTTCTTTTATCTCGATGCCGGGTAGATTTTCTCGCCTTGGCTTCCAGACAAAATTCACTTATTGTAATTATACCGTGAGCTGCCAGTGACCACTGTCTAAAGCTCTATCAATGTTCCAGTGAAACTCCAGTGAGTCGCCAGGTACAGCAAGCTGAGCAGGTGCCCCGCCACCCTCCCCACTGTGAGGAAAGCCTGCGCCTGATGCTTGAGCTTCGCACCGCGGGGAAAACCGGCGTGTTGCATAGCACACTGGAGATTCCCTGGTGGCCTGCTGCATGAAACCTCAGTTGGTATTTCAAAACTGAAGGCGAGGAATCTAGCTCAGTGGTTCCTGCGCTTGCCTTGCAAGTGGGTTGGATCCCGGTAACCACATACGATGCCTGGCGTGGAGACTCACGCCCACCAGCACTCAGAACTACATACCACAGCGCCCGGCCTGGTGGCTCACGCCTATAATCCCAGCACTCAGGAGGCTGAGGCAAGAGGATTACTGTGAGTTCAAGGCTGAACTCTGGGCCAGCCGGAAATACAAAAGCCAGACGCTGTCTCAAAACAAAACAAAATAAAAACAACACCTCAAGGAGAATTTTGCACTAGCAAAGATAAGCAGTAAGTAGTTATATAAGTGCTGTTTCCAATAGATAATTTAATTATTCTAATGTATTATAGGTCATGTAAAAGTCTTGTAAACTTAAATATTTATACTAAGAACTCTCTTGACATCTCCAGTGTCATCTGTAATAATTTTATTCAGGGTTTCAAATAACATTTGTTATCCATTATGCCTAAATTTATCCATGTTTACCCTTTCACTATTTGAAATAACTTACTGAAGAATGCTGAGACCCACTGGAAAATTTTATTATGTCAACACAAATATTGTAGGACACTAATTTTAGATTAAGAATAATATGGATCATCTTTAAATTAATATATACATATATTTATATACAAGCTATTAAAATCAGAAAAGTCTACGTTCCTCTTTTAAACTATGTAGTTGGTTTACTAACTGCCTTGTGGAATTAAACTAATACAATCTAGGTTTGAAATACTTTTGCCTTAAGATTTTACCTACACACAATAAAAGATAGGATTTTAAAATATAATGAATGCTTAAATTATAAAAATTACAGGAGATATATTTCCATTAATCCCTGGCAAAATACTTCCCCTTGCTTTGAGTAGTTAGACCATCATTCTTGCCTCTTTCTAAGGCAATTTTGGGATCCCTCTCTCTCTCTCTGTCTCTGGCAACAGCATTCTTGATACTTTCAGTCACACCTTTAAAGACACTCATGAAAGAGGACTTCCAGAACCGCTTTGGAACATTAAAGAATGATAGGGTACATATATTTGAAATGGGGGAGTGCCTTCAGGAAGATTAATGTCAATGTCTTTTACTCTAATCTTTTTAAATTTTTTTAATTTTAAATATTCACTCTATATGTTAAGCATATCTCATTTTACGTAAGAGAAAAACTTTATAATATCACACTTACATAGATGTCACATCACCTTTCAATTTCACTTTCTGTATGGTCCCTTCTATACTCTAGATCAAGAAATTTAATCTGAGGCAGCTTATGTGACTTATTTAATATCTCACAATTTAACCAGGGACCCTGGACCCAGCATCTTAGCTGTCATTGCTCATTTATGATTCTTTCCCCTAAAGCACCCACTTTCACTCTAGTTCACCAACTTCTTCAGTTACAAGAGGACAACCCAACCAACATACACCGTGCCTCTGTGTGCTTGCTCTCTTCTGGATTTTTCTAACTGATGAGCCAGTGGCCGGAAGGCATGCATACATACTGCGCTGAGGTGTCTGCACTGCGCGGTGAAAGGCAGAGGTGGAGAGACAGGGGGTAAAAGAGCAGTGACCCCAGTGACCTGGTTCCCTGAGGTCAGGCGCCCTGTCCTCAGCTGCGAGTTATAATGGCCGGATCCAACCACGCAGCACCCAGCTGCAACACTCAGCAAGCCGAGTATGCGAGATGGAAAATGGCAGAGTTACAGACATCACAAGGCACCAAGGCCAAGCAGAGCACACCTGACTGGACCAGAACTCCCCATGAGGTGTCGAAGCAGCATGGAATAGCATCAGGATTTTCTATGCTGGTAAAAGGCCACGGACATTGACTGAGATAGAAAGGCAGATAAGGAACCCAACAGATCTAATGGGTCTTAGGCTTGTAATCTCAAGACAGCATAGGAGGCAGCAAACAAAGACAGTGTGGCAAGGAAAGCAGGGATAACATGATTTTCTGTAGCTACCAGCAAGGAGGACTGGCCGTGTTCTGGGGTCCAGTCTGTCGACGCCCATGGTCAAGATACCACATGGACAAATACCAGAACCAGATAAACTTCTGCGATGAAAAATTCTGAAATGAAAAACTAATGCTGGTAATAGAACAGACATAGTTTGATTTTTGATTGGCTTTGGGTTTAGGATGTGGTGGTGGTGGTGGGCAGTGTATTTGTTTTCCCACAAGGCAAAATAGAGGTATAAATTTTAAAATGCTGTAATCATAAATGAATTATGTTGCAATAAGTACTTAGGTGATCTAATATGTGATCTAAAGTTTTGTTATCCCTACACCAAAGGAAAACCAATCTTTTGTAAAAGGAGAAGAGGACATTTCTCATCTGAACTTCAACTTGAATATATTCCAGGTCAAACACAGACAATTAAAATTACTTCTTAAAGAAAAAATTAGCTCTTTGACGTCACTTGCAAAACACACAACTTCCACATTTCTCGGCCTATCTTGTAACTGCTCGTTTTTTGAAGAAACATCTAGGTTTTTAATTGATTTTTCTATAATTAGTAGATTTTAGGCAATACCACCAATTCAGACTTTAAAGGATAGGAAACTGCCTCATTCTGCAGGCTTGCATGAAGATCAATGTTCCACTGGTGGGAGGTGAGAGTAAGGACAGATATTCACCACCCCAATATTGCGGCATACCTCTCCCAGCCTTGCAAAATAATACGTTTTGAAAAACCCATAAGTGAAGTTGGAGGTTTGGGGAAATATAACTCATCCACAGATAATAGAATACCAAATATGACAGTGAAACATAAGTCACAGTTCTTTATTTTTTCCTGCCAAAGTGTAAACTTTATAGATATTTTTATCAAGAGAAAACAAAAAACTGGAATCAACCCATGATTGCCATCTTGTGGAGAGATCCAGCACTACGGGGCCAGAAAATGTGTCCCCTCCGGTGTTCGGATAAAAATTGCCCCAGGAGATTCTTCAGCCATTCCTTTCATTCCTATTGAATCTATCTAGGGATCTGCCTCTCAGCTGACCTAAATCCCTCAGGATTATCTCCTGTAGGTATCAGGAAGAACTGCCACCATTAAACAAATTGCAGTATTTTGCAGTCAACTTTTCAAAGCATGCCTCTGATTTTCGTCTTCTAGGTTAAATGGTCCAGTGTTGTCTGATATTGCCACCACATCCCTATGTTCTATTTCTGAACTGTTTCCACATTTCTGAAAATTTGTTCTATGTTCTTTGGGTGGTAGGGGATGGGATTTCTGGCCTCTGCTCTGTCACCCATCCCACGTGCACTTTCTAAGATAAGATAATTGGCTCGTTTGAGGGTAATATCGTGAGGCCTCGGCTGGAGCTGTACTGTATCTGAGGGTCCTACTCCAGCTTCAAGAAGCCCAGAGTCCTGGCACACCCACTATACCTGTCACCAAATCACATCCTAACATGACCACTCCAGAATTTTCCCCCTCTTACCCACACAGACACACACAGAGTTAAAGTCACCAAATAAATACACTGTGAAGTAATTCTAAATCCTCACATTCAGGTAATTTTATAAATTTGAATGTCCACATCGTGAAAGCACCAGAGGAAAAACAAATGCCTCCAACTGATCACAGAGCAAATATTGTCAAGTGAGCTTTCCAAATGAATCAAACATAAAAGTGGAGTCATCCACATAACTCCTACAAATAATAGAATACCAAATTTCATACCAGTCCCACACCTAGAACTGTGCTCCAACACTCTCTCTCTTAGACTCTTAAAATAACCTTCTGCGGATACTCCTAATTCAGAGAGAGCCCACTGAGGTGTGTTCTCAACATAAGAGCCCGAATAACCCTGGTAAAGCCCAAGTCAGCTCTTATCACTTCCTGTTTTGCATAACACCTGCCGTGGCCTGTCCCTCGAAATAAAGGCCAAAATGTTTGCTATGATTGAAGACCTCATTAGAAAATGGCGGCTGTTCTCTCTTCATGTCAGCTCCTGCATGTTTGCCTGAGTTTATCCTGTGCGGCTCTGGCCTCAAGACTTCTACACTGACTCTCCCTGTGTGCAATGTTCTAACCCCAGCATTTTCATGGCTTTATTTCTATCTTTCAGACCATTTCACAAAAATCACCTTCTGAGAGAGGTCCTTCCCTGGACACTGAAAATAAAACACTATTCATTCTCCCATTTAATATCTTCCTGTCTTGCTACATTTTTTACTTCTTAGCATTCATAACCAACCACCAAATACCTTGTGTCTCTGGTTTTCTAGTACATCAGGATATATTTACGATTTAAAAGAACACATTTATCATCTCACCTCTCTGTTGGTCAGAAGTCAAGTGGTCTTGGTTTTCTCTTGAAGCTGAAATCAAGATGCTGACGGGCTTTTCATCTCTCAGGAGACTTCAGAAAAAAAAATCCACTTCAAACTGAGTTTTTGGCAGAATTTACGTCGTGGTGTTTGTAAACAGGCTCCTGCCTTCTTTATGTTCATAAGGAACCAAACCTTCCCCTGCGTTTGTTGGTTCCTAACACCATTCCCTTGCATTTACAAACAAAAATGTGAAATCTACCCCTTATCATGCTTTAAGTTTTCTTGAGTCTCTTCCTTCAGCCTCGTCTCTGTGGTCTTCCTCAACTACTCCAGCTAAAGACAATTCCCTGTTCCTCGGGTCTCACGGATTAGACTGAGCCCACCTGGAGATCTAGGCGAAGGCTCTTAAACTTAATTCTAACTACAAATCCCTTCACAGCAGTACTTAATTAATGTTTGATTGAATAACCAGTAGATGAGAATCCCGAAGAACTGGGTTAGCTTTCATCACTCTAACAAAATACGGTAGACCCTCCAGTGACAACCAGCCTGACATACGAACAACCTGAGTTAATTAGTTTATAGAGGATTCATCTGCCTCTTGTTAGCTAGAGTGTTTACCCAGGTAAATGTCCAGATCGCAGCTGTATTGACTTAGTACCAGCTGTCAGGAATTGATCAAGTCAAGGGTCCACTGTACTGAAAAAGTCAATTTAAGAGGTAGTTCAGTCTATACTCAGCTGGCACCATTATTTTAGGCCCTTTCGTGAGATGGACAAAATGACAGGCAGCGTGTCGTACAACAAATCTACACATACTATCACACCCAAGAAGCAGAAAGAGGAAGGACAACCATCTGGCTATCCCTTCCAGGGCCAGGTGATATAACTCCCATCAACCAGGCCCCACATCTTAAAGGTTCCCTTATCTAGAGACCATGTTTAAAATTCTGCCTTCGTGTTGTCAGATTAGCCCCACGAACAACACTACTCCGGCACAGAGGCGTTTCAGTTTTGTATCGTGCTGCCTCTCTAGCATCTAAAAACAACAATTGGGACAAAGTACACAAAGAGCAAAAAGCTATGAGATGGATGCATTTATTTCAAGAATTCTGAAGACAAAGAGCGAGAGCTCTGCAAAATGCTGTGGAGAAAAGAGGTGGTGAGGAAGCAAGAGCACCTTTTTCACGTATTTTCATCAAGTTCTTCAAATTCGGTTTGAACCGGTTTACCTGGGATCAACCTTGTTTACATCCCTTAGCACGCTTACTCATCAGATTTCACTTACCCTCTAAGATATCCAGGTTTGCAAGATAAATTGTTCTTTTTCATATTTTTAGTTTTTTGACATCAGGTCCTGCTTTGCAGTTCAGGTTGGCCCTGAACTCACTATGGAGCTGAGGCTAGCCATGAACTCCCAGAAGTCCTCCTGCCTCTGCCTCCTGAATGCTGGGATTACAGGTGTGAGCCGCCACATCCAGCATTGTTATAAGTTGTACTGGGGATCGAACTCAGGACCTTGCACTTGCCAGGCAGATGTTAGAACCATTGAGCTAAATCCCTGGCCCTATAAGATAAATTGTTTATTTATGCTAGATTCTCCAAGGTATTGATGGTCCAACAAAACTTTAAACACTAAGATCTTCAGGGGTTTTTGCAGTACTGTATTCAACCAGAAATGGATACCTACCTTTTTCATAAAATATATACTTATTCTCTTGAGAAGACATTGTTAGGATTTAAATTAATATAACTGAAGAACAAGAAGTACAATCTGACCTTTAATAGCAACCATCTCAGCAAAATAAACATGTCTGAAATTCTAAGAAGTGCAAGTAGGACGTGCCAACAAATATGTGACACTGAGAACTTGACCACAATACCACAGACGTGATCATGTGTCTCAGTGTGTCAGTGAGTTAACAGAGAACCTGTGCACACTACCATATTGCTTAGAGAAATTTGCCCTAAAGGATTCTTGGCTCAGTATAACCTGTGACCTGCAGGCTGCTTGCTCTCTTTTATATTAAATATAAAAATAAAGGATGTTGTGTTACCTATATATTAACTCTATTATCTACTGTGGTATATTGGCTTATTAACTTAATTTTTTTATGATTTTGAGGAAGAAGGCCGTATTTGCATTTATTGGGGAAGATGGTTGTGGTTGTGTTTGTCACCTGCTCTGGAATTTGTAAATGGAAGTAAAACTTTTCCAAATGCTTTTGTTTGTGAGCCAAATTCTTTGCAAACAGAAGGGTTCATAAGCCAAGGCATTAGCATATCTTATATGGATCCCAAGGCAGTTCTTTCTTTTCAATGGGACCCGGGCAAGACAACAGGGTGGACACACCTAACTTAGACACTAACTGTAACGACAATACCTTGAGTATTTTTTTTAGTCTTAGTTATAGAGGATTTTAAAATCAGAATATACCATTACTATAGTTTAAAAGTGAACACAAAATACTTCAATTATCTGAAGCCTTTCCTTTCTTTCTAACACAGCTACGTATTATGGAAGAAAACTTTACTGGGATAGCTACCAGGAATTCTTTTTGTTTATCTTACAATCACTTTCTGCTTTTATAAAATTTTGGTGGTTTATTCACTTTCTTTAGACCACAGAATCTTATTACAGTCTTGTGGCCTGATCACCTCATGTGCAGATTTCAGAGCCAACGATGGCCGTGCTAAGAAAATTGACAACCTGTCTACATGATTCAAGAGTTAAAAGACTGAAGTTTTATAAATCTGTCTCCCTACCTGCATCCTGCAAGGTGTGGGAGAGGCATCATTTAAAGACTAGATTGTTGTTTCACTTCTATCAAATAGTTTTAAAGCAGCTACTCAAAACAAAGAATGTATACAAGTATTGTGTTTATCTGTGAAATCTACTTCTGCAGAAATTATAAATTCATTGTCAAGTGACACCAACAGAGCAACATGTCATTCAGAAAACAAAACCAGTGTGAAATAAGCTTGTTCCTCATCTCAAGCTTATGATTCCTTCACGATCCCATTTTTGAGACTATTAGAGAAGGGGAAAAGGACCAAGTGGAGGGAAGGGAGAGCAGCAGAGGAAGTGAATGTAATCACAGTATGTCCATATGCGCATGAAAACGCCACAGCCCATTACTCTATGTAATTAGTACGCACTCAAATCTCCTTTGCTTCTCGGTCATGCTCCCCACCTGACATGGTCCCTTTTACCGATGTGCACATGCAGACACCTTTTTTGCCCTCATGGTTAGAACTAATCCAGGTCCTACATTAAGGAGTCCAAATGAGCAATGCTTTCCTGACATAGCCCCAAATGCCTGCGGTTGATCAGTCCCTAGGGCTGAGAATGCAAACAACCAGGAAGTAGGTCACTCCAAAGTGTGACTCCCAGGGTGTATTCCAAGCGAGTTAAACTCACAGAGAGCCAATACACATGGTTTCATACTTAGTAAGATGTCTAGAGATGTCTGAAGGTGACCTGAAGCAGCTTTAAAACAAAAAGGAGCTGACGGAGAATAATTCAGGTTGTCATCTGGGCCCCAATATATCTTCTTCAAAAGCAACTACTAAAAGAACAATAACTTCACAGGCAGAAGCAAAATGCTGTCAGTTTGGTAAACTGTGGGTGGTGAATCTGCTGGAAGATGAATTGCTGGCCAATAAGCTCATCAGGAATGCATGAACCAAACCAATCCTACCATTCTTCCTTTTTCTTTATCTTGCACCTACCTTGAAAAATATTGTAGTAATATACACATAATATAAAATTTACTGTTCTAACCTTTTTAAATGTATAGTCATATGACATTAAATATATTTGCATTGTTGTACTACCACCAATACCATCTAGCCACAAAATTCTTTTCATTGTGCAAAACTAAAACTGCATCTATTAAACATTCATGCCCAGTTTACTGTATACCTAAATTCACCTTTTTAAATTGCCTTATTGAGGCTTGGCATGTGTCTAAGAAATACAGCAATTTCCTAGCGTATAAAAAGCCCTGAATTCAATTCCCAACACAAAGGGGGAAAAAAGAGAAAACAGTAGATAAAATTAATTTCTTTACTAAAAACCTATGTTTCTTAAATACGGGGGTAGCAAAGTAGATATAAAGGACTCAAAAAATTAGGCCTCCAACAAATAAAGAGCCAATCAAAAAATTGAAATGAACAGATATTTCTCAGAAAGAGTGCAAGTGACCAAAAACACATGAAGAGATCCTCAATACCACTGGCCATTACAGAAATGCAAAATAAAACAAGCTTGAGACTCCATTCTACCTCAGAAAGAATGATTATCATCAAGAGATCAAATTATATCAAATGCTAGTGAGGCTGAAGGAGAAAAGGAACCCTTTTACTACTTGGTAGGAATGTAAACTGGTACACCTACTACAAAAATCAGTATTAAGATTCCTCAAAAGCATAAAGCTAGAAATTCCATTTGACCCAGCTAGTCCCCTTCCCAAATGAGTTAAAAACACCATATTACAGTGATAAGGCATAGCCACATTTTTAGTAGCACAATGCATATAAGCTAAGTCTCAGAAGCAGCCTCTATGTCCACCCACAGATGAAAAGATAAAGAATGTGTGGCATTTAGACACCATGGAATACTACACTGCCATAAAGATAATCTTGGGTCATTGGTAGAAAAATGGATGCATTTTGAGGCCATAATGGTTAAATGAAATAAAAAGCTTAAATATCACATGGTTTCTCTTATATTAAAAACACAAATCATGAAGTCTCAAGTGGGAAAGGGATAGAGAAATAAAAGGAGAGAGGGTGAAAAGGAGGACAAGGAAAGGAGATAAAAAATGAATTAAAATATTTTACCAGCTGTATACAAGGAGTGTGAATGTTACGTACTTCAAACTTCTGCTCTTCAAAACATCTCCAGGACCTACATCTGCTTATTCAAAATTGATGTTTAAGATTTTATCTAACCAATTAGAACTATTTTGTTTGATTGTGACAGAACTACAACTCAAGATATTAAAGGAAAATATGGAGACCAAACAAACTATAGGAATGGTAGTTAAGAGCTGGGGATTGGGCTGGGGAGTTAGCTCAGTGGTTCTGTCGCCTGTCTTGCAAGCACAGGGCCCGGGTTTGATTCCCCGGTAACCATATACAATACTGGGTGTGGAGACTCATGCCCAGCAGCAATCAGCACCACATACCACAGTGCCAGGGGCGTGGTGGCTCACACCTGTAATTCCAGCACTCAGGAGGCAGAGGCAGGAGGATTGCTGTGATGTGAGTTGGAGGCTGAGCTCAGGGCCAGCCTGAACTACAAAGTGAGACCCTGTCTCAAAAACAACAACAAAAAAAAGAGCTGAGGATTTAGCTCAGTGGTTCTGTGGTTCTGGCTCCTGCTTTGCAAACACAAGGTCCCTAAATTTGAACCCTGATAACCACATACAACAATGCCAGGCATGATGACTCATGCCTGTAATACCAGCACTCAGGAGGTAGAGGCAGGAGGGTTGCTGATTGAGGCTGAGTTCAAGACCAGCCTGAACTACAAAGCAAGACCCTGTCTCAATAAATAAATAAATAAATAAATAAATAAATAAATAGAATAGTAGTTAATTCATATAACTATAGGAAAGATACTTAAGTCTTCAAAACAGCTAATGGAATTCAAGTCTTTAAGGCAGTTATCTGTAGGAATGCTAATATTCCTCATCTCTGCTCTTCGTTTTCTATTACCTCTTTCGCTCCAATGGATCTCAACCTCTGACAGTGTTTTGCACTTACATATCACAATGTCTACAGACACTTTCATTTGTCAAAACTGAGGAATGCTACAGGAATTTAGTGGGTAGCAGATGCCACTAGACACCCTACAACGTACAGGACAACTCCTACAATGAAGAATTTTCCCTACATATCAACAGTACTGAAATCAGGAAACTGGTCTGCTCCATACCTATTGCTTTGATGTATTCAGCAACTCAAAACCCTTCATTTGTAAGCATCACCTTGTCTGGCCTCCCAATTAGAACAAGACTGAATTTTACCCAGAATTTTCCTCAAGAAAGAGTCAAATTAGACTTTTTTCAGTCAATAACCAAACAACACAGCATGAAAGGCCCAGAGCGGAGGAGCAGGACCCTCCTTCCCTTTGTGATTCCCAGATAGTACACACACAGGGAGCTAGGAGCATGGCTCCCACAAAACAGAAACTCCTTAGTGACTACACTTTTTTTAAAAAGTCATCTTGGTGCTTTCTCCTTTTGTAGCAATTCTCTAAAATGAAAACAAGCTACAACCAGACTCTGCGCTACACCCAAAGGTGCTTTGTGTAACCAACTGAGGTATTTAATCATCTACTGTTAAGCAGAGATTATTTGCCTAAACCATAAATGAATTCAAGCAATGAGATATGCAAAAGAGTGGAGGAAGAACAGATATTTATAAGATTCACTTTTGAAATTGGCAAAAATAATGAATCTTTAGTCTGCCGTGATAAAGTTGGGCTCTTCTCCCCTCCGTGTCTCCATCTTCTGTGAGATTGCTTGCAGATCTGCCGAAATTAGGTGTCAGTGTAAATTATGGTGCAGGCCGACTTACCCGCCATGGCTATGAAGGGGAGACACATAAAAACAAGGTGCTATTGAATGTAATTGCATCTGATCCTAAAATTCTTAAATGACAAAATTGGTGCTGATGGGGTATTTACATTAGCTAGTACCTTTAATTGACATTGACTTATGTGGGGGACATTTTTCTTTCGGAGTGGCCTTATTATTTTTTTTCTTCCAAATTCTTAAATTCCAGAACAGGAAAATCACCAACTTATAAGTCAGGTTCATCATGACAGCGTGTGATGGTAACAGAGGAAGCCCGGATCACCAAACTTCTCAGGGTTCTCTGCCCCTATAAGTCTGAAGTGAGAAAATAAATCAGGCCAAAGAGCATTTGCGATAATACTTGGAAGGAAGTTAACAGTTTCTTGAACTTTTTAAATCAGGAAGAAAGCCCCATTTGCAAACATTTCCATTCTTGTCTTTTTCAATAAGGCAAAAGATGAAAAGGCATGACCCGCAGGACTCCTGGAAGAAGGAGATGCGAGGTTCTGTCTGCTCATTTAAATACTTAACAAGCCACAGGGAAAAAAGAAGACATCCCATCTCACTGCCCATAACATATGTCAGTAAGTCATAAAAATAAATCATTCCGCAGACGGCTTGTGAACATTGCTTAGCCTCCTGTGAGACATTAGCGCTTGTTCTTGAGCCAAGAAAGCAAACAATCCAACTGTCTATCTAATATGTGTTCTTCCCCTGCCATGAGAACAGTTCCCAGAAAATAGAGGGTAATTAGTCAATTCTTACCCCGCCTTTATGGCAAAGTTATACTGTTCTTTCTGTCTAGGTATTCATTTTTATCTTACAGAACTTCTTTTAATTAAAGTAGAATATCTTAGTAATCCTTAGGTTCAGAAAAACTAGAGTGAAAAGCCACCTTTATGCTTCACACTGATGAAATTAATAAGTAGCACCTACAGATAAAGATGTCTGGATACCTAATATGGAGTAGTAGGCTATTTTGTAGATGAAAAAAAAAAATTGCATAAGATTTTTTTCCTGACCTCTTGTGCCTAAATTTGAATGTTTTAAAATATTTCCAGAAACTGCCTAACTGGCTTTGAGGAAAAATATTAGTTTATACTGGAGTCTAATATCAAAGGCAGAGAATGGGGTCGTAGCTAAGAAATTGAAAGGTTCAAATTGGCTGCTTTTCTCGGGGCGCTTCCTGGTAATGTAGCTGGAAAGAAGTTTGAATCTGTTTCCCCCCAAGGGGGGACTTGGGCCAGGTGACGGTGTTCCACAGGTCCCATTTCATGGGGGCGGGGGAGGGGGGGAGGAGTCTCCGGTCTAATGAAGAGCAGGGGAGAGTAGCAAGGATGAGGTGGACAGAGATAAAGTCGCAGATATACATAGCCCAGGCCTGGTACCGTGTTATGTGGTTCTGATTGCTGGGTGAGCTGATTGCCGGTGAGCCTGAGTCTTCAGGCCCAGCATTGTTGTATGTGGATACCGGAGATCAAACCCCGGCCCTTCGCTTGCAAGGCAAGCACCGGAATCACTGAGCTAAGTCCCCAGCCCTCACGAGCGCTTTGAAATGAGCCTTTCTGACACAAGGCATTTGGCTTTTCGTCCCCACCCTCTTCCGCTCTCGAGTGATGTCTGCTTCTGCAGCTCATGAGGCCCCGCCTGTGTGTGACGTCCCGACTCAGAACAGCATCAAAGCCCTGTCACAGGATACCCAGCCAACAACCAGGCTGCACTATGAGTCTGCAGTGTTGTCTTTTTTCCAAGATTGTCTTAGTTACTACCGTATCATATCACCTGCGCGGACAATGATGACTCTGATCTAGTACCCGGAGGCGGAAACTTGCAGATGCAGCAAGCCCCTCCCCCACAGAGGACAGCATTTCCGGATCTCATTCCGCTGGGCCTGGAAGCCATAGTTAACCCTGTCCTGGTCTCACACGGAGAAGGTTGCATCACTTCTGAGTGGAGTGAATTATGAATATGCTGCGACACTGTGTTCCACAGTGGCAAATGTGCAATATCTTGCTGGGCTTTGCCCAGAGCTACAAAAGCTATCTTCTCACCCATGCGTGGTACTGAATGATATCTGTACCAAAACTGACTCTCTTCGTGTTTCCGGAATTTTACTTGCGAGGGAGTGATAAGGGAAGTCATAAAGATCACATTATCTTTCACCACTAATCTGAGGTCAGTCATGAAAGCCAACTTTCAGGCAACGTCTCTCCATTCAGTTTTACCAGTGCAAGTTCACAACAACTATTTCACATACCAGAATACAAGGTCTAAAGCCCAGTGGAAAATATAAGGTCTCAGTTACTTTCTCATAACTGAGACAAACACCCAACACCCAAAGTTAAAGGAGGTAAGGTTTGTTTTGGATCACAGTTTGTAGAGGTTTCAGTCCACTGTCACCTGGCTCCATGGTAGGGTGGCCAGGCAGAGGGGTGTCACAGAGAACCAGTTCAGGACAAAACAGGGTTGGCAGAAGACAGCAAAGCTACAAAGTAGCAAAGCAGTTTCTCTCTGTCCCTTTATATTCTGTCAGGCACCTGCTTTTTGGGTGGTGCCAGCCACAGCCATGGCTGGAGCCTCACCCCCAGCATCACATCCTTAACCCCGGTCTCATACACCCTAATCCAGCCACCTTACAAGTCCCCACTCTGGACCACTCACCATTGTACCTTAGAGAAAAATGGGGACAAACTCTGAAGGACTTGTAAGAAACCAACTAAAACTAAACAGTAACAGGGAGAAAAGAAATCAACTAACCAAAAAGACCACAAAGGAAAATACGAGCAACATCTCAAAATATATTTAATAGCACTTTCACAATCTCTCTCTCTCCCACCTACACACACCTAACTACACTTTGTCCATCCAAAGCGATGCAAAACCAGCTATGGCTTCCCTCCATTTTCCACCCTCTTTTTTTTTTCGCATATAAAACTAACACCTTCCACTTGTGTATTCTCCTGGTGAGATACAAATACCCTATTAAAATGATAGGAAGTACAAATACAAAATGCTTCAAAGTGACCTTTGGCTCTGAAGCAATTAAATAATCACAACAAAAAAATTACATTGTAAAACAGTGAAGAGTTCCACATGGGCTTAATCACGGCAGCTGGAAGCAGGGCTGGAGAGTAGAGAACTGCCAATGTGATGATAGAAAAATAACGAAAAGGAAGCCATTATGTTTTAAAGGACAATGATATAAGTAGGCTGTGCTGTTAATATTCGTTTCTTTAGGCTCTTTTCCTGATACCCATGCAAGATTGAAGAGCTTGTTCCGCCTCTACTTCCTTTCTATATAAATGCCTGTCTGCCTTCAGTTTCTTGGTTTCAATCAGGCACGTGTTTTTCTGCCCGGGATGGCTCAAGCCCAGTGAAAAGACTGAGTATTCAGGGACCTGCGCTGTGTGCCCTCTTCATGCAAAATACAATACAGTACTTCAAACTGATGACTGTCACTGGAAGGAATTCATATTAAAACCTTAATCTTTCACCAGCATTCTCTCAGTGAAAGCCTGTCATTTTTCTAGCCTCGTGTGTTCACCTGTCAGGAACAGATACATTAGCCCGAGCAGCTCCCAACACAGAGGCCCACTCACCTACTCTGCTGTTTGTGCCTCCTGCCTAAATGATTAGGACCATTTCCAGCATCTCCTTCCACTGCACTAAAACATCCTGGCTCTGTCATTTATCTAGGCGCTGAATACTAACGAGGATATGTGATTCACGCTGAATTTGAGTTTCCTTCTGGGTTTTTGCCACCCAAACTGAATTTCTTTTCTCTTTTTCCCTTTTCTTTGTTTAATCTTACTACCTCGGTTATATTAAGTTTTCCAACAGAGCTTCATAAACACAGTTATAAAACAGATACCAAAAGGTAAATAGGCAGACAAGGAGCTCCTTGGGGTCTCTGTGACAGGGGACCCCCAGGCTCACTGCCAATTTAACTCTAGCTAGAAAGATGGCCTCCTTTCACTGTGGAAATTTGCAACAAGTCTGTTGGGGTCAAATCCACTCCCTGTTACCACCTACAAACTAACATTTTTCTCAAAGCAATTTACTACCAGCCATGATCCTCACCAAAGGACAAACTAAAAAGACAAACAAAAAAACTGAAAAAAATATCCTAACACATTCTCTGCATTGTTTGTACTGGGCCGTTTCACCCTTAGTAATGGATGCATTGTTGCAAAGAGTAAGGTTTAAGAGGAGGAAGAAGGAAGAAATGAGAATGGCAGATAAAGGAAGAAATACTGCGCTTTTAACAGTCCTGTCACTGTCTCGAGAAGAGCAGAGCTCTGCAGATGAAAAAGACTCGTAAGCGAAGACTGAATATAAAACTAAACTATGAAAAGATCAAATTAATGCTTAAACAGAATCAACTTGTTACTTATTCCTGAAATTAATTTAATTCAATGTAAATGTTCAAATTCCTCATTCATAAGCATGTACTTTTCACTTTTTATAACAAAAAATATTAATAAACACTTTCTCATACATTATGGTACTCAATACTTTCATAATGCTAGGAGACAAATAGCCTCCATTTCTAATATCAAAATTTAAAACATTTAAAAATTATCTGTCATAAAAGATGACACAAAGGTGGCTCAGCAAAGAAAATATTGTATTGAATCTTGGTCAAAAGATTTCTATATTTAAATCTTAAAATTCTATGGAAGATTTTGCTCTTTTGGTAGAAAATATAACAAGATATTTAGTGATGGGCCAGGAATAGAAGGAAGAGCTTTTAGTCTCCCCTTGAAGAGATTAATTCTGCTCCCATGGAAATAACTATAGTCTCTAAATGTCACTCAATGGTATATAAGCTTCACTGGCCCATAACAATATCACTTTCCTATGAATGAAAAGTAGGATTAAGATGAAAGAATAGAGGCCATATTTTTAGAAGTTGGAGATAAATTATTTAAAAATATGTGAGCAGAATAAGCTGAGCCAAAACTCAAAAGAAGGTATTCTTCCTTGAACCATATATGTTTTATGTTGTACTACAGGTACACTATTACATTTTAAAATAATAATTTAATTTCTACATTTTTAGATGTTGAGAATTCAGTGACCATTGGGTCCTTTGATATAATCATTTTCTTGATTCTTTTGTCTAGCTCTCTTTCTAAATAATAAAGTTAGAATTTGAGTAAATAGTTCTGGGATGTCCAAAAATCAATAAAATAAAGGGGCTTTAGATTGTGCAAAATTCTCTCTCATGTAATTATCGGCCACAATGTGAGGGGGCTCTGCATTGCAGAAGACAGAGCCTCATGAGCCAGACATTGGTTTGTTCCGTGTACCAGTCACTAACTCAGTAACATGACCACAGCCTTTCTAAGACTGGTTTTCCTTATCTGTAAAACTAGAATACTAATCTCTACTGGCAGATGTCTTAAGGAGTGGGAGATAACATATTAGGTTGCCAACATAATATCTGGCACCCAGGTAGAAATTCTAAGAAATAATAAAAAAGTGTTCTTTTCCTCTACCTTCTAAGATTCATTTTTTGCCATGAAAGAAAAGCCAATATCTGGCTGCTTTATTTAGTAAAATATAAAAGTAAACAAAAGAATGACACTTTTTTTAACTCGAAGAAGAAAGAAATATTTGGAGTACTGTCCCCACTAAGTCTTCAATTCAGAGGCATCAAAAATCAGCATTTATATTCACTGCAATCACTAAAGTGTCATTTCCCCAAATACCTTTAAAGAGAAAGCTTCACATAAATTAGGAGATTTTCCTTGATCTCTAGCTGGTATCAGCACATGCTGGACAAGTGAAGTGCACTGAATGTAGGAGCAGTGAGATTGTTTAACTAATGCTCAGAATTCTGTATACCTTGGGCTGGGGATTTAGCTCAGTGGTTCCGGCACCTGCATTGCAGGGGCAAAGGCCAGGGTTTGATTTCCCTGTAACCATGTACAATACTGGGCGTGCAGACTCACACCCAGCAGCAATCAGTATCACATAGCACTGTGCCGGGCGTGGTGGCTCACACCTGTAATCCTAGCACTCAGGAGGCAGAGCCCAGAGGATTGTTGTGATGTGAGTTTGAGGCTGAGCTCAGGGCCAGCCTGAACTACAAAGCGAGACCCTGTCTCAAAAAAAAAAAAAAAAAAAAGGAATTCTGTACACCTTGTTATCACACAGTAAGCCATAATAAACACTCATTGTTCAACTGAGAATAGGGATGTAAAACTACGAAATATTAGAGTCTTTCCTCATCACTGGTTTAATACTTTCATAATAACTAATGGTGTCTAGTATTTCATTCATCCAACATGAAATAAATATTTACCAAAAGCCAACTATGTATAAGGTGGTATGTGAGATGTGAGAGATGAAAATTAACCAGGACAGGCAGTCTTAGTGTTGCTGAGGAAAGTGACACAGTGCCTAGCACACAGTAAGTTCTCTATAAATCTGTAGTCACAAAAGATGCCAGCATGTACACACACACGCGTGCACACACACACACACACACACACACACACACTCACACACAAGCTTAAAGGTTCAGTTAGATTCCATCCTCTTGGAAGTTCAAAAGAAAAAATGAACTTTTGTGAAAGTATCTTTCACTTCATCTTCTTGTTTAAAAAAAAAAAAAACTGTCAGCTCCTTATAAAATAACCTTTCAAATTAATGAAAAAGTTGTTGCTCCCATCAAAGAATCTTCAAACTTTCTGTAAATTGGCAGCATTCTGCCCAAGCTGTTTAGATCCCACAGAAATCCGTCTTTGAAGTTGACAAGGTGTTCATGGACCAAACAGTAGTTTACTAAAAAATAAAAACCATTACTTTCGTTTTACTCAAGACCTAGTTAAGCCTGATTTGGAAAGAACAAAGCCTTCACTTCCAAAACTGCTGCTGGGCCCTGCAGGACGGGCTTCATCCCGCTGAGTGTCGTCCAAAGGCTCCCCGCATGGCCGCGGGATGTCGATACACACTATGTACTTCCCCCTCCTTTGTTCTGTGTAGGGTAGGTGAGTGGAAGAGGAAGCCATCCTGTTGAATGATTACCAGTCAAATGCGCTCCCCTCCCAGGAACGTGCTTCGGGCAGCAATGCAAAGATAAACATACAGCTCAACAAGCAGAAAATCTGGATTCCAGATTAACATCTCCGTGTTGATAGTATTAACAGCTACAATTTATTATGTGCATTAAAGGGAGACACTTACCAAGGAATCTGTATTCAGTCTTATTCACACACAGAAGAGAACATCCATGAGTATATGTCTGGGAGTAGATCTGCATCACCACTGAGCAGATTGGGTGGAGAGACTTCCACCTTCTAGCTGTTTCTTTCCACTGGGAGGGATTTTATCAGCTTCATATTGGTCTCCATTTTTATGTCTAACCCTGAAAAATATAACATGCCTGGATTGATGAACTTAGCAGGGAAAAGTAAAGCAAGAATTCACAGAAAGAGAGGAAGACTTTTCTCACTGCATATCGTAGGAACTTCCTCCCACTTCGGGATCGTTTACCTGTAAAAAGTGAAAGAAAAATAAAATTGACCTTGTTAAGGAAAACTCTACAGTGAGCCTTCTAGAGTCCTGGACTGTCTCTCCAAGGTCTGCTCATGTTTTTCTCTTAGAAACAGGTCCATCCACAGAGAGAAGCCCAGCTCCTCGGCTCAGCCTTTCCACTGCTATAGGACACCACCAGCCTCGTAGGCACGTCAAAGCTAGCAGAGCGCAGCCTCGGGATTGTTCTTAGAGGTTCATTTGTCCACAGAAATATATCTTCTTAGTAGTTTCATTTTCTAATTTTTGACTATTTGGATATCTTTCCAACTGGTTCAGGATTTGGAAAAGAAAACTGATGATTTTTTGCAAGATGTTCCCTTAGTCTTGCCCCTTAGGAGAGCTCTATAATCTTTCAGGGCCTAATTTTCTCACCTGTAAAATAAGAGCACTCACAGTGCCTATCTCAGAGACACACTATGACTATAAGTAAGATAATATATAGTTTAAGTAAGTGAAAAACGTAGATTAAGCACATAATACAAAGCAGATATAATTTACTGATGTTGTCATTTTTATATTTAGTCAACCACCAGATCTATTCATCTTCTGATATTATATAGATTTCTGCTAATTCTAAAGTTACTGTACACATAAAACTTGTCTTTGAGCAAGGCACTCTCTGAGACTCAAAAGCAATGATGATATGTAAATGACAGAGTTTAACTGAGAATTATATATAAGAAAGTATGTTTAGTGACTAGCACCACTTAGTACAGAAACAGGGCAATATAAAATGTTTGTACAAGTATATAAGGATTTATTCAGTGGGCTTTCAGGATCACAGGAAGAGTTCCAACAACATCTACAGAACCAGAGGTGGAAAATCCAAAATGGGCTGGAGAGCCAGAGAGCAGTTTAAAATGTGAAGGCCTAAAACCTCACTGCAAAAGTAACAGTGTTAATGTCTGGGTTGAAAAGCCAGAGGATCTAAGCTGGAAGGCACAGGAATCTGTACTGAATGAGAGATCAACATCCAAGGAAATGGTGAAGATCCAAGCTTCTCCAGGTACAGGAGAAGATTTCTTCCTTTCCCTTGTCATTCTAAGATCTTAGCCTATTGGCTAGTGCCATATACATCTAGAACTAGTCTTCCCTTCTTACTTTGCATGTTACACAGTTTGTCAGTTGATATAGCAAATTAACATCTAGTTTCTTTTTTAAAATTCATCTTCTATTTTAAATATATACATTTTAAATATATGATAATATTTATCATGGGGAATTTGTACCTGTACATGAGAAACCTTGATTCTTCTTTTTTTCCCCAATCTTCTCCCTTCCTTTCTATCCCTCATCCCCTCTCTATTTGTAAAAACTTTATTTCTATTTTTCTTCTATTCTTTTTCCTTTTCCTCTCCTTCTTTTTCTCCTCCTTCTCTCCCCCTTGTTTCCTGTTCCATCCGTACATTTTCTCCCTATTTCTCAATATCTATTTGATACCTTGGTCTTTATTTACACTTTTGGTTTCTCACAACAGAGAAACAGTGTGATATTTTAAAGTGTGTCAAATTTATTTCACTTATAGGTAATCCTCGACTTGAAATTATGTTACAGTGTAGTACTCACAGAAACAAACAACCAGGCTGGATCATTGGGGAGATGATCAGATCAGAAGTTGCAGAAACAACTCCAAAATTAACTCAGCTACCTTATCTTTGACAAAGGGGCCAGACACCTTCACTGGAAGGAAGATAAACTTTTCAATATATGGTGCTGAGAAGATCAGTTTTCTATGTACTGAAGATTAAACTTAGCCCCATATCTCTTAGCACAAAATTAAAATCAAAGTGGATCATAAGACCAAATATTAAAACTGAACCGCTAAATCTAGTGGAAGATAGAACTCTTGGAAACATAGTTGTAGACAAACACTCTTGTGCCCCGTCCCCCCAAAAACACACAAATACATGGGAAAAAATGCAAAGAATCCACAAATGGAAGGAGCCTCTGCACAGAAAAAGAAATCACCAATGGGGGGAAGAAACAGAAGTGGTCCTTCACTATTTTTAAGAATCTTTCTTTTCATAATCACTAATCACAATCCCATCTTCTAGATCTCATGTCCTGTCTTCATGCTGATTCATTTGGCTGTGTATAATTTCCATAGAATTTTTAATCTCCCGGAAACTTGTTTCAATCTGTTTCATGGAATCCATTTCTTTCCTGCGCTGGGCTTTCACAGTTTCTGTCATTTTCCTAAGCTTCATTCATCTGTTTCATTAGTCCCATCGTTACCATTTCAGAAAATTCCAGCAGGTGGTTTCTTATTTCATGACCTCACTGACCCCTGGTCTTGACCTGGATGGGCTGGAGGTCTAGGGTTGCCTTTTATTTCTTTGTCTTGTCATTTTCTATTTTTATTTATTTTCTGTGTTCATGTTTGTCAATTTTTATGTTGGGTAGATTTGTCACTAGATCAAGGCCTCCCTAGGACATGTCTGTGCTTCAGATATGTCTTCCAGGTGTATCTGGATCTTGGCCTTTGAATCTGTCCCAAGATCCCCTGTTCTAACTCTGTTAGGGATGAGAAGTTGCCATCTATTTAGTCCAGCACCTGGTCTTTTGGTACTGGTCTATAGTTATAATTATGATCTCAGTCAGTACAGTGTTGTCATAGAAGGAAACACAACTGATTATAACAGATGTGGCACCCTGACTCAAATAATACAGACAGCAATAACAACAGCATCAAGCACAGCCAAAAAAACTGACACAATGTGGCAATTATTGATTTGGTATCATTAACCATAGGAGAAAAAAAATCTATAGTTGTATAACAAAATCCAACACAAACAAGGAATTTATCTACCCCTTAATAGTGTGATTTTTCCCGTAAGGTAGAGATTACGGGAGACAAGGGGAAAATGGAGAAATAAATGAAGATAATGATATTAGAAACAATGATAAAGGCCAAAGGAAGTCAGCCAAGCTTCAGGACATTGGAAAAGAAAACAAGAGGGAAAGAATGAAAGAGAAGGCATAAGAAGATAAAAGTGAACAAGAAAAATTAAGGACAATGTTCACTCACATGATAAAACCTAAAAAATGAAGAGTTGACAAAGAGAAAATAAAAAATGAGGAACAAAATAAAAACAAAGAATAAAAGGGGAAAAATGAACTATCCCTGAGCACAGGTCTTCTGGTAGCTGCAGCTACCTGACGGTATGTGTAGTGTAGTGCAGTGTTGTGTCTAAGGCAGAGCCCAGGCTGGGTCGGGTGGCCCCACCAAGTTTGCAGCAGGGTTAGTGTTGAGTGTCTGGCACTCCCATCCAGGCTGCAGTAGGGTCAACAGGCATCAACAGTGCTCTTGCAGCTCCACAGACTTGCAGGCTGATCTTGGCCTCTGGCTGCAGGGGCTGGGGCCCCTACCTTCAGCAAGCAACTCTCCGGGTATCCCCTGGTAGCCTTCACACAGTCTCCTTATCCTGTTTGTCTCTTTGGCTATTGTTCACCTATTTGCTCTGGGTTTTCAACCTTTATACAAAGACTTTACATGAAGTTTAACTGCTCTGTTCCACCAGCGTGTTTCTCCCGCAAGGACTCCGGGCTTGGTCACACTTGATATGTCCCTCAGAGCTCCCAGCTCAGTTAGAGGTTGCATTGGATCTTTTCACAGTCAAAACAAACTGGTGGGTCATCAGGGAGGAAGCAGCTTCCTGACACTGACCCCTGCATGTGCCTGCAACAAATGTTGGGAAGCTGCAACATCCTCTGTTTGGAGGAGGGCAAAACAGACAAGGCAGGGCATTTGATTCTGCCTCACTATTTGGCAGTGATCCTGGGCGATGTTGTGCTCATGTGGATTTTCATTCAGGAAAACTTTATGTTGATGAAGGCAGCAAAGAAAGCAATCTCTTAATAGTAGTTGAGACAAGACAGAAGGATAATAAAGAAGTTGTGCTTCCTTTGTGTGAAACCTTTCTCCCTGTTTTATTTTTTCTATTACTCCTTGGTTTTTGAAGAACCCAGATATCTTCGATTGATGTACATTGGCCCTTGAGTATCAGAATACCTACCATAGAATGATTGAGATATCAACTTGTGACCAGAGGCAAAACAGAGTTATGATTCCGCATGCCACAGAAGACTCATGGGCAAGGTGACATCAGGCCTTGTCAGCTAGAGTCATACTTTATGAAATAATTTTTCTCCAAAATTTATGTAGAATGGCTCTTGACATGTTCTATTGCTACCAACACCCACAAAAAGTCAATGAAGAAAAATATTTATCAGTTTCAACAATGAAAAAGGCAAAATTCAGAAATCTGGGTCTTCTCAATCATTTCATCAAAATAATTTTCAGAGAGTATGGTGTTTTGTAGTTATTTGACAGAGTTTAAACTCAGTGCTAATACCACACAGTTCTGCATTTCACAGTAATAAGTAAAACAAAAGGATAATGAATATTTTCAAGTCTCAATATAATTATTATCACTCTTGTTATGTAATTCAATATACCACCTCAGGACTGCCATCCATTTGATGTCTTTCAGTGTTCACTTTGATAAATGGCTCTTGGAAATGCATGCTACTAAGCCTTGATGTTACGAGTATTATTTTAAGGGACCTCATTAGTGCTGGGAAGGGTGATAGTCTGAACACCCCATGAGTTTCACCACGACATCCTTCTAGTGATGAAAGAAATGGGAGAGTTCTTGCAATTGAATGGGCCAACCACATGTTCTCCAAAGAAACTCTGTCTCTTTATTGGCCCTTTCTGGGAATGGAGGTTGGAGTACAGATTATGATGCCTCATTGCAAGAGCTTTGTGGTTATACTTAATCAAAGAACAAAAAAAACCCAAAAAACCACTTCAGCTACTCCAATCTTCTACTCCATTCTTTTAAAATAAATGCAAAATTATATAATTTATAACCTGATATAAGGAATGATTTAAAATTTATAGTAATCAAATTGTGGCAGTGACATAACAATATAAAATATAACAATAAAACATTAAAATACAGAAATCAGCTGAGGCACACACACTGTGAATTGATTTCTTTCTTTTCTTTTTTTTTTTTTTTTTTTTTTTGAGACAGGGTCTCACTTTGTAGTTCAGCCTGGCCCTGGATTCAGTATATGACCCAAACTCAAATTCATAGTAATTCTCCTGGCTCTGCCTCCTAAGTACTAGGATTACAGGTGTGAGCCACCACCTCCAGCACTGAGGTATGTAGTTATCAGTGCTGGGCTTACAACACTGAGTGAGTCTCCAGGCCTGGCATTGTGGAATGTGGTTCCTGGAACTCAGGACCTTGCACTTGCCAGGCAGACATCAAAACCACTGAGCTAAATCCTTGGCCCTGTGAATTGACTTTTTACAAAGAAACCATGAGGATCAAATGAAGAAAAGAAAAATTTTCAACAAATAATGATGAACCCTTAGATAAACAAATGAAAAATAATGAGATTTGATTCATGCTTCATGTCTTACACAAGGGTAATCTTAGAAGTAGATTGTAAATGTAAACATCAGTAAAACCAGAATTTAAAATATCTGTAGAAAACTATCATGAGACAGATTTAATTACTGTGTAGAAAGCAAAGGCCTAGACATAGAAATGGTATTAATCATTGGAGAAAAATATTTGAGCTGAACTTGATAAAAATTAAGAACTGCTCTCAGAAGTCATAATTAAGAAAATAAAAAAGGAAGCTAGAAACAAAGATAATATTCACAAAAATAATTAACTGAAGTCCATGATATTTTAAGGACTGCTCTAAATTGATAGTAAGAATAAGCAAACCAATTAAAATGTAGAAAGGATTTAAACAGACACTTTTCAAAATAAGATAAATGGAAAATATATGCAAAAAGGTGTTTGTTATTATGCAAGAAGAACATGTAAACTAATACTGGTGTGTGATGTCATTTCTCAAGCATCAGGAGGACTAAAACAAGAAAGGAAAAAACTGATGACAGCAGATGTGTGAGGATGAAGAGTGGAGACTCACACCCAGCAGCAACCAGTACCACATACCACAGTGCCGGGCGTGGTGGCTCACACCTGTAATCCCAGCATTCAGGAGGCAGAGACAGGAGGATTACTGTGATGTGAGTTGGAGACTGAGCTCAGGGCCAGCCTGAACCACAAAGCAAGACCCTGTCTCAAAAAAACCTAAAAAAAAAACCAAAACAAACAAACAAACAAAAAAAAACTATCATGACCCAAGAACTTAGCTCTCAGTAATTTCAAAAAGAAAATATATATCTGCATGCATAAAAGATATTTTACAGTACTGTTCACAGCTGTATTACTTTAAAAAGTAAAAAAAGAATAAATGAAAAATAATTTACTTCTAATACATGTATTAGAGTTTGGATTCTGTGTTCCCCAAATTTTAAATGCTCAAGGCTTGATCCTCAAAGCCCTATGCTCAGAATTTAGGTCTTTATCCTCATTTTCTCATTCTCCAGCAAGATATGTCATGTACTGGTACAAATTCTCAATGTTGAATGTGGTCATACTGTATATATAAAATGTACCAACAGAATTCAGGTCTTCCAGAGGGGACTGGATGATGGAGGCTCTGAACTCAACAATGGATTAATCCATTCATGGATTTGTAGCTGCATGAATTTGAAAGAAGGAGTTTTGCATTAAAAAGAGTTCTCTCTGCTTTCTGTCTGGCTGCCATGTTGGAGCACCGTAGCCCTATCAGGTACTCGCTGCTCTGAGACTTTTCTCACCACAGGCCCCAAACAATAAGGCCAAAGGTTTATGGATCAAAACCTTGGACAGCATAAGCCACAATGAATCCTTTCTGCTTTTAAGTGGTTTATCTCTATGAACCTCTAGTTTCTGTTCAGATCTTTCATCTTTTTACAGTTTCATGTTTCAGGTGTTTTATCACAATAATAGAAAATTGACTAACACACCACATAAATATGAGGGATGAGAACAGGAAGGGGAAATGAGAGAAAGAAAGACATGCCATGTACAGGATCCTATTAACGCCAATGTAAACACTGCATGCCATAACAAGAACTAAGAGAGATAATCAACAAGCACCCCCCAAAAAGGAGGATAGGGAGTAATTTGGAAAGGAGAAAATTTGCGTAAGCAAATACAGATAACTTTGTACTCTTGTTCAACTATTCTCTCATTACTCAAACACACAGTACTCTTATCAGGCTCCCTGGAACCTACTGGTGGCCAGAGGGCACAATTTTCATAAGAACTTGTTCTTTACTTTTCTTCTTCCTCTCTCTTTCCCTTCTTTCTTGGGAAACAAAAATTGATCAGTTGGTACAGCTGTCATATTGGAACAATAATAGGAATAAAAAGACAGCAAGAATGCCAGAATGTTTGGAATGACAAAGTGAAAACACAAAAGGCAGGTTTCTGACACTGAAGTTCAGCAGTTCAGTCAGTCTCATTCTTGTTGTGCAAGAAAAGGTTTTTGGAAAAAATTAATGTCCGTGTTTATTTAAACTATAATTATTTGTATTTTATTTTTGATCAAAGATATTTGCCAATACACTCATCAACTTTTAAAAACATTCAATGACAAAAATATTAATGCTATAATACAAAAATATTTTATTTCTTCACAGAGTAAAAATGCAAATGTTTTTTAAAAATAAAAATATTGAATATGATAGATTGAATATGCAATTATTTCATTTACTCCACTGGGCATATAAATTTATAATTTTTGGAGATCACTATAATTTTAAATAAAGAGTATGAGTGTTTTATAATCTAGTTTTTTATGGATTTTGCCATTTCATTAATGACATAATTAGCAGTAATTAATGTTTTTAACATGGAGTTCCATCTGCTGTCAGTTACTTTTCAGGTATGATGGCTTTTGTTTTTTTCCTTTTAAGTCTCTCCCTTGTCTTTTTTGTTGGCAGAATGATCCCCATATCCCTAATAGTAAAGGATTCTCGGAAGTGTAGAAACTACAGTAAAAAAATGGACACTAAACTGAAAAAAAAAAATTCAAATCAGTAAGGAAGTGGTTGAAGGAAATTTGTACACAAGTACATTTCACAGACAGAAGAGCATGCACAGAGCCCAAATATCCTGAAGTTCACTTTAAAATCTAGCATTTCTATCTCTTAGAAGTAATGTTATAAAAAAAATTCCCATCTCTTAGAAGTAATGTTATAAAAAATACAACAGAAATCTGTTTAACATTGCCTAACCTATTTGATTGGAATGTACATTAGGAAACAATAATGTATTACATATATTCTAAATTATGAATAACAATATGAAAAATGTTATACAATATACATAAAATAGAAATTTAAAAGGCATAAGATAAAAATGTATATAGAACTTCTAATACTTCTTTTATGGGTCTCAGATTATTAATTTTTATGACCACTGGAGTTTATTCCTTTCCCTTTAGAGACTATGGCTTTTCTAAAACATAATCATTTTATACTACACAGCCCCAACCACTACCAACAGTGTAATGTCAGGTTCATGAGCAAGAGACATTAACTTCCTTATTCATAGCTATATTTCTAATACAAAGAAAAAATTTTAGCTAATATTAAGTAAATTATTGAACAAGTAGATGAATTTTAAAGAATGAATCTCTTCTCTGAAAACTACAGCACTCTGAAAAAGGAT
>PVIR01012058.1:0-45665 GCA_004026965.1 Petromus typicus | reverse complement strand
ATAAGTTTGAATCATTTCTACTTAAATGGACATACCTTGAGGATATCCTCATAAGTGAAATAAATAGGTCACAGATAGGTACATATCGCATCTTTTCTCTGGTATGAGAAAATGAAGATGTAAATGAGTCCTAGCATTGTATGTTATATATTGTGAAACAGAAAATGCTCAATGTAAAATAAGGTGAAAGGGGACAATGCTGAGATTGTAACAAAAAAGGAAACAAATTTTATGTATATGGGGGGGGTGGTAGGGTGGGTGGGGCTATGGGAAAAAATGAGAATTAAGTTGTGTCTTATACTGGTACAAATCCCCATTATGGAGTGCAATCATGATGTGTATATTTAATGTACCAATAAAGATAAAAAAAAAAAAAAAAAAAGACTGGATGCTCAGGACATGGGTGAATGTGAAAGCTGACTGGCCAGACAGCCAGGAGCCAAATACACAGGGAAGGGGCAATAGCTGTTTTAGTTGGTCAGAAGAGCACAAACCATGTGAGGGACCAGAAACACAGGGCACCAAGGACATTCAGGTCTAGGGAAGGACTGCTGACTCGAGTGCAAGGAGTGCCACACTGGCAGTCAGAAGGCTTCAGCGTTAGGCCTCAGTCTGGCTTTGTGGTCACACAACTTAGACATAAACAAAACATGAACCTATGAAAACATGCTACTTCTCTGCTCTGAATCCCCCAAAAGCTCCGTCACACTCAGATCAAAACCCACAGTGGTGACTGTGACCCAGAACATGAACACTGTCCCTGTGGACCTCTCCGGACTCAAAGAGCACAGTGCTCCCACTGCAGTGCTCACCTTGCTCTTGTTCTGTTTGGAGCACCCTTCCTCTAGACCCTGTACAACTTGAATCACCACTTCCTTTATTTCCCTGCTTAAATGCAATATAATCTTCCCTGACACCACTCTCCAATTTTTTTAAAAAAAGAATTCTATGCATCACCATCATCTTAATTTTTTCACAACACCAATCGTGATCTAACATTATATACCTGTTTCTTTGCTTTTGCTGCCCACTAGAATGTGCTGCAGTGTGTGTTTGTTTGGTCTCCCTCGAGATCGCTGTTATGTAGAACAGTCCGTAGCATGTGTGTTCTGTAGTTATGGAGTAAACACAGGCTGTAATACCTGCAGCAGAGCATGAACTCCGGGCATGATGAGGGGCAAAGGAGAGGATAGGTGTGTGTGCATTTTGTAAACTCTGCAGAGCCGAACAAATGCTACTGCTATTATTACACAGCATGAAGCTCAAATGTTGTTTCCTGTTGTTAATGGTTTTACAGATGTCCAGACATAATCTAGAGTTGATTACTAATCATCCTTAAGTCTGTGATCTCTTCTAGTTCAACAGAATCTTGTACTTTCATGTGAAAGACATGAGTTACCAGGTCAGAATGCCACAATTTAAAACCTTTACATCTGTTAGTATTAGCTGTGGCACTGTAGCAGAGATAGCTGGGCGCCCTCTGTATCCCTTCACCCTTACCACCTCATTGTACACCACCCCTACTTGCAGCCCAATGTGGAAACACTAGAGCATTACTACACTATCTCAGTCCCAAAGATCTCAGACCTTTGACTAAAGACATTGTGTGTATAAACGTCCTAGCTCACATGTCCTCACAAGTAGGATAACCCTGCAGAATCTGTTCCTCACTGTCTCGCAGCTGCTCCGCAGGGTTGGGTTCCCGCTGCCTCGCGGCTCCTCATACCTGACTGCATCCCTTCCTTGTCTCACGTTGTCATCCGCTTCCCAGTGTTTCCTGCAATTGTCTTCTACATATACTACTTGTCTTGAGTTGTTAACATCAGATAAGCTACTAGGGGAACCAGAACTAAGACAATGACTTCAGGCATTTAATTCAGTTTATCTGTAAATTGGAGATAATCTTTATCTCATAGGATCACTATGGTAGGTAACATAAAATATTCTCTAGCCTGGCACTTAGGTTAGACCATATGAAGGTGTCCTTTCTATAGGTCCAAAAGTGGTTCAGTAGTGGAAATTTGATGTGGTTCACCTGACTTTCAGTGTTTTTGTTTTTTCCCCCTCCTGTACCCTTCACTTTCTCAAGTCTTGTCAGAACCTACACTTCCCGAGAGAGTGTATCTTGCAATTTTGTTTGGTTTTCAAGAGACTTCTTGGTGGTACCAGGGCAGGCTTTTAGGAAAAAGATAGTAGTGTGGACTAGAGGCAATCTCACATAGCTACTATGTATTCCCTTCCCCCAAAGCAAAAAATAAGGTGGAACACATTGTGAGCAAGAGCCAACATGCTGCTAGAATTTACAATTTTAGTAGCTTCAGCCTATGAAAAAAATCAAAATTTCATACAACTTAGATCTCTGAAATATCTGAAATTGTAAATAATTAATAACAACATTAAATCTAAAAAATTACGAGTAAGCATCTCTAGTGGATGAGTTTTCTTGCATTTTTTTTCCTTGAAAAGATCTGCTAAATTTCTGATGGGCCCTGGGCTGGGGAATAATGAAAGTCACGGCTGATAAAGAAGTAACAAGTTTCACCTAATGACATGGTACCTGCTCTCCTGACGGACAGAGCATGAGGCTTATGAGAATGAATACTTGATGTAACTCATAAAATGACATATTGTCTGAGAGTGGAAGTAATTTTTCTTTGTACTCAAAGTTCTCATACAAAACTGCTTTTAAAAATCACATGAGTGTCTCATCCACTGTTATCCCTTTCCTGATCTGATGGAGCAAAGGAACAAAGTTCTGATCATTCCTGTGATTCAGTTTGCTAAGGCCTTGACCCTTCCAAGAGGTGCTGACATCGGTGTCATGGTTTGGCTTGGTGAAGACTGCCTGGGCTCAACTCTCAGCTTTGGCATTTGTACATATATGCCTCAGTTTCCTCATCTGTAAAAATAGGAACACTAATAGTATTTATATCATTGGGATTCTTGGAGGATACCTAAAAAACTGAATGCAAACTGTAGTCTCTGACACACAGTGGTTTTCAATAATAGCAAGACCAAAATGAAAAAACAGAATACCTTATTCCTACCTTCTGTTTTGCCTTGCTTCTTTCCAGTTTTTTTATTCCTTCAAACAGTGGAACTTTCTCAGCTGTTCTTGAGAAGTATATTCAATAAAACAAAAAGATGATAGATTTTTGCCAAGAGATTAAAGTGTAAATATTTTAAGAGAATACACGGACAGTGTATGTATATAAAATTTGGCACTATCTAATTACAGTATAAGCTTCACCCTGAAAAGCATCTCAAATTCTGTAAGTTAGCTCCCTAGTTAAGATTACGCATATTACCCAAAGAACCCACCAGGGGAAAGATGGTGTTATGAAAGAAGTAAGCTATAAGGTCTTAAGTACCTAAGTGGTAGGCACTGGGCAAGAATGCTATATATACTATCTTATTTAATTCTCACAGACACTCATGGAGGTAGATATTATAACCCCATTTGCAGGTGAAGAAAGTGAACTCTAAAGCGTTCAAATAACCTTCCCCAGGCCACAAACTTAATAAGGAGATCAGAGCAGATTTTTATCCTAGACTCAGAAGATGGTCCTCTAATCAGCCTCTTTGGTAAGGTAAAGATTATATCCTAAGAGCTCTGCTTCCAGTATCATTTTAAACAATGGCATGAGATAGTACTGACAGACAAGCCAAAAAGGTCAAACATGACAAAGAAACCTGGGAAAACTATCTCAGGAGCTTGGTGACTGCCAGATATTTGCAATGGAAACCTCAGAGAAGCCATGATGCTGTTATCCATGACAATCATGCTCAATTAACTGGAGATAAAGAAAACAGACATGAAAGAGATGAGACTTTCGTCAGGCCAAATACCATCTTTTGTATCATATATGTTTCCTATGTTACCCCCAACTCTCAGATACACAGATGAGAAAAACAACGCTATAGATGTATTGGTAGTAAAAAGGGCTGGCAGTTTAGAAATTTGCAAAACATCAGATTAAAGACAGTGGTGTTACACAATTTTGATATTGTCTTCCAAAGGCATTTGAGAACAGAATATATATACTCCATGAGGGCGGGACTTTGTTACATTTCATCTCATATCCCAAGCACTTAGGGTAGCGCTCGGCACACAGGGCCCAGCGAAAATGTGCTGGTGGAACCTTCAAGTGTTTGTTCCTTCTTGCTGATTTATATTTTCTCTGGTGACATTGAATGATACTTCATTTGTACTCAAAGGCCACTGTGCTACATGCATATCATTTACATCTTAAATAAGGAGATGACATTGAATTTGGTCTTCTCACATGCTGCAGACAAATGGCTGGTCTCATTAAACAAATGGATATTGTTAGACTATACTCTACAAAAATATATAAGAGCAGAAAAACAATTTAGGCAGGCAATTGGGGACTGAAATAATTATGTGCTATGCTTAATTACAGGGCAGTATGAATTTTTCAAATATATTGGATTTTTGTAGGAAAAAAGTTTAGGGCATACAGAAGTCTAGGGACTAGTATGAAAATCCGTTTCCATATCTATTTGAAGATTCTGCCCTTACTGTTAATGCTGTCAGGCAGAATGACCATATAATTCACCAGATCAACTAGAACACTTTTGAGAGAGCAAAAGGGCATTGTTAATTTCACAGGAACAACAAGCGTGAAGTGGGACATCACAGGCAAACCAGGACACATGTTTTCCCTATCTGTGGATGGCTTAGGATAGAAGCAGTGAGGTGGCTTCAACCATTTAGGTTTCACAGTGGGCCACAGACAGCAATGGCTTCTGGCCGCATTGCTGCTGATGGAACTTAGGGCATTCCACGTGGCATTATTCTATTATTATAAAGGCCTCCAGGAGAAGAAGTTGGAAAATCTCCTTCCATCTCTAACCACTTTAAGCTACACCTATCCCTTCACCATTGCACCCTCCTTCCATGACAAAGCCCTGATGTTTTGCCTGATTCTGCTATCGTGCAGCCCGGTTTTGTTAGGGACTGCAGAGGCGGAGTGCATCCATCTAACCTGCAGAGCATTTCATCTATCTTTTCTCGGCACATCAGCTCGACTGGAAATGACAGGTGGCTTCCATTGAGCTGTCTCACTGACAGGAGGCTTCAGGAAGCAGTTCACCCAGCCAGGAGCAGAGACTGCATTATGATCCAAAGATGTCATCTGAATGATTTTGTCTTGCTTTAGTGCCTATAGTGGCTTGCAGATTTGGCTGATGAGAATTTAGGGGGCTCACAGACATGAAGTCTGCAGTGGGTCTCGGACACTGGGCAGACGGGAAAGCCGAACTTTTTTGAATTGTTGAGAATTACAGGTCATATAGAGAATGTCTTCGATACCTCATCACCAATTATAGCAATGGTCCATTTATCCAACATATATTAAGTATGCATAATATACTGAACATTATGTAAGCCATGAAGAGATTAAGTTAAGACATAATTTTGCCTTCAAGAAACTTGCAGTCTAGCAAAAAGATTTGAGGCAGATTCTCTGGCGATGGTTAGCAGGGGTGAACCATGAGGAGAAGGGTCATAATGTCATGAGGAGTAGCTAACAGGTGCGGTCAGGTACAGGGAGTCTAGCATGCTGATGTGTAGGGTGAGAGAGAGACAGAGAGAGAGAGAGAGAGATGAGGTGTAGTTAAGGGTGTGAGTGCAAAAGCATGTGTGCAGAAGTGGGTGGAGTGCAGCGAAGTACAAAGTTGGAGAGGAAGCAGGGACCAGATAAGCATGTTCTCATTCATCTCTTCAGTGAAACTTCTTGTAACTATAAGAAAATCTTAACTCACAGGCCACGTAAGTCAGAAATGGCTCTGCCTTCACAGAGCACTCCACGGTTATGGGAGATGAAGAGACACAGTGGGGCAACTGCAAGATCTAAGTGGAGGTCTAAGAGGACAGAGATGCGGGGTATTACTTAAGGAAAGGCTGCGGTGCCAGACTTGCAGGGATCAAGGTAGACCTCTTGCCTGAAGTGACTTCTAACTTAGGACCTAAGAAGGAGGAATTAATCACTGGAAGAGGCCCGGCTGGAGGTCCAGAACTGGTAGGGAGAGCCTATCAGGTCTGAGGTACAAAAATGAAGTTGGGGAAATAGAAGTAATGCAGGCAGGCAGAAAAATCTGAGAAGAAACTTAGAGGCAAGAAACATCCAGGCCATACAACACTTTGTCTCATGTAATTGAAAGGCAGATTTTTGTCCCATGGACAAATGGGAGCGAATGAAGTAAATGGGATGAGATGATCAGAATTGGGTCTTGGGAAGATCACTCTGCCTGCACTATGGTAGCCAGATTGGAGAGGCTGGAGAAAAGAGAGGCAGAAAGATGGGACACAACGCTCATGCGGTAACTTGTTCATTTGTAAGATGCAGGTCTAAACCACAGTATTAGGCTGGCTTGAAGAAGGTAGACGGTTTTGTCTCTACCTTGATATAGAACTGTATAGCTGATTCCAGGAAGCAAAAGTTTACTAGACAATTTTACAGCTTCATGGCACTGAGTAAGCATTGGGGTTGCATTTCCCAGGTTTGAATCTTAATGTGTCACCTGTCAATTACAGATTTTTCAGTATACAGATTTAGTTGATATGTGGCCGTCCCCATTTGTATGTACATTTCTAAAGTGCAGCCATAGACCATATAAGCGCAGAACTTCCTGGCCAGCTGTTTCAAGTTATCCTGTGGCAGATGCGGTTACCACCTTGTTCCTATCCTCTAGCCCTTATCTCTTGAGAGTACACCTGCCCAACTTCAAATGCCAGCACCCACACTTCTTTGTCAGAGAGCCCACGTTGCCATCTGGTTGGCAGGCAGAATTGCTGGGGATTTAACACCTCTTTGGAGCAGCCTTCAACCAATGACAGATGGGAGTTAGTGTCTGAAAACCCAGTTTGCTCTTCATGGGTGGGATCACTGTGGGCTAAGTGTTGGAAGCTGGTTCTCAGATTTTCCCCAGGGAGACTGTACTTCTGTCACTCAGTAGTGACCTGGTCATTACATACCCTTTCATATTTCTTCCCCTTTCTGAATCACTCCCCTTCTTAGCACTCTTTATCTTACATATAAACTGCCTGTACTTGGTTTCTTGTTTCAGAGTTGGCTTCTGGGGCAATCAGAATAAAGACAAGGTCCAATAATGCCCAAAGCCTAATGGAATTAATAGTCCTCTAGTGTCTCAAAATACTAAACCATTGTAAAAACCAAATCTCCAGTAGTTTATATATTCAAATATGGTTAGGTGGAAATAAAACTTGTATTATGGAATAAAGTTAGGATTTTATCACTTCTCTTCCTTTTTCTGGCGATGCAATATACGTCTCCAAGTGATGTTATTAAGCACACAAATATAATATACTGCCACCTGTCAATTACAGATTTTTCAGCATACAGTATATATATATATATATATATATATATATATATATATATATATATGTGTGTGTGTGTATATACATACATACACACACACATACATAATATATATATTATAATATATATGTGTGTGTGTGTGTGTGTGTGTTTTGTCCGGGGTGTGACAGAAGTGTGAACTAAGAAAGGAAATATATCTCTCTCTATATATATATATCTCTTTCTCTCTCTCTCTATATATATATAGATATATATGTAATATACACATACATATGTATATATATATACACACACATATATGTATATATACATATATACACACACATATATATGTATACACACAAACACACACACACACACACACGTACTTTTCAAGAAGGAGTTAGACCTATATCCTGCCAGGCATAGAGAACTCTGAAATGATATGATTCCATCGTTTTTGTTCTTGCTGATGTTAAAGGAAAAAGGCATTTATTTGGCTTTTCCTTATTTAAAAAAAAAAAACAAACCCTCGAGTGATAGGGTTAGAAGCCTCTTTGGATCCTTCGGGAACATTCAGTAGGTAAAGTCTCAGGCTTCAGTGTTCTCCACTGACAGTGAATGCTGGCACATTGCCCAAGTTGGATGAGAATCCCTATCTTTACATTTCTGGATTTCTGCTGTTATGGCAGTAGGTGTGTGGGAGAGACAGCTGATGTGTTCACTGGATTCCTTCCCAGGCAGTGATGTGCCTGGGGAGTATATGCTGGTGGAGACAAATCTTCCATGCATCAGCATGGCTGCCAGTACAGGTGTTGAAAGGCTCCATGATGGCAGTGTGTCAGATGTCAGTAAAACTGAGCTGATTTGTCTGCCAAGACTCAGGCTGTCTTTCTTCTTGTTGGTACTCACCATTGGTGGATGCTCTGTATTGCTCGGATGGTGGTCCAACTCTTCTGCCTTATTCACAGGGTCACTGCATACTGTGTCTAGGCTTCATTCTTGAGGTACAACTTATATTTAGTAGAGTGTGCAAATATTAAGTGTGTAGTCTAAGTTTTATGTACACACCCACATAAGCATTGCCCAGACCAAGAGACACAATATCTGCAGCACCTAAAGGTCTCTCCATTTTCTTTCCCAGTTCACACTTCTGTCACACCCAGGACAAAACTGTTCTGCTTTACCAACACTGCTTGTTTGGGAGCTTTCCATGCATGAAATCCTGCAGGACATTCTGTTTTTGGTTTGTCATCTTTTATGCAAGTGGTGACTTCTAAGACCCATTTGTGTTATCAGTAGTTTATAATTTTTATTTATTTTTGTTGTGTAGTATTCCATGGTAAGAAAATAGTATATTTTTCCATTTTCCCTACTGGTAGACTCTTTGGGATATTTCCAATTTGGGGTTTTTGTAAATATTGGGAAATAGAAAGTATTCAAAGGGAAAGGGGGTTAGGGGTAAATAAAGAAGGGAAAGAAAAAATTTGATGGTTAAAAAAAGGAAGCAAAGCTTATGTATACAGGGGCAGAGGAGCTGTAGGGTGGGCAAGGGGAATGAGAAAAATGAGAATTAAGTTGTGTCATATACTGGTACAAATTCTCAATGTTGAGGGTGATAATGATGTGTATATAAAATGTACCAATAAAATCAATTTTAAAAAACTGCTATGGACATAGTCATATATATGGTGGCATGCTTGTAAATGTTTAATAGTAAGTTCTCTAATAAAAATAGCTCATTTGTGTTTCTAAATGACCCCATCATGGTCAATTTAAAGTTACCAAGGATGTTTGAGTTAGAAAGAAATAAAAATCAGATTTTCAAAACATCACTGGAATATATCTATTATTTTAGGATTACAGAACACATATTCATTTAGGCTAAGTTTTCTAAGCTGATTGTAGCCTTTTGTACTCCCACTAAGGTTTATCAGAGTCCTGACTTTCTTATCACCTTGGCAACACTTGGTATTATCAGTCTTTTTAATTTTTATTATTTTGGTGGATTGTATGCTGGTATCTCATTTTGGTTTTAATTTGCATTTCTGAAGTAACTGCAGCTAAGTACCTTTGTGCATACTGGCCAGCCTTGTGACTGTCCTCTTTTCCAAAGTGCCTCTTCAAGCCTTTTGCCTCTTTGGTTGTTATTTCTGTTGTTTCCTTATTGATGTATAGAATATCTAAGTTCAAGACTAGTGAGACTGGAAACAATAAAGAAGAGCTCAAGAAGCAGAAAGAACCCAACACTGGAATCTTACAGGTGTCTGTTCATATCCAACAAAGTCATCTCCTGGCCTTTTCTGGCAAATTATCCCTCTGGAGTCTCAGCTTCCTACCTCACCTCCTGGAGTCTCAGATTCCTGTTTCAGAGTGCTGTTGATTTTTGGATAAGACATTATAGAAAAAAAATGTGGCGTAAAAGTCCACCATAAGTGCTCAGTACTGTTATGTATGGAGGAACCTTTATCTTAATCAGAAGCTAAAAACTGGGAGTTTCACTCAGCAGCTGCTATTGATCAGGTGCATGGTGCTTTAACATGCTGCCTAGAAACCTCACATTCTTCCTGGCTGTCTAATAGCGCCTTCGGAGGGCACTGTGTCTCTCCTGATAGGAGCGTTCTATTTTCTGTGAGAAGTAACACTTCTCTTCTTGTGGCAGGTAGACTGGAAAAGTTCACTGAACATGATATTCTTCAGTGATGTACTTGATGTGAGGGAGGAAGCATCTCTGTGGCATTTCTTAGATCCCTGTCTGCTAATTTGGGGAGAAGCTGATGGAAATCAGCACTAGTAAGAAATTGGGGCTGTTTCTAAAAGGTCTGCACAGTGAGCTGGCAAGTCATGGTCCCCGTCCTCCCTTCTAGGGGTTGGGCTTTGTGAAGAGCGATGAGCTCAATGTAAAGATCACTTCCTCTAGGATGTCTGTAGCGCAATGCAGGCGAAGTCCTCCCTGGCCCCTGGTGTGTGAGCACATCTACTTCACCACGTGCTATATTAGCATGGCATCTTCTTTTACTTTTTGGAAGAAAGAAACTGAGCTTCATTCTTTATCATAGCCCTGCTTTCCATACCACGCATGCAAAGAGCAGGCACAGGACACTCAAGACACCCATTCTGGATAAGCCATCGTGCTCATACACAATCTCCTTGGCATATGTTAAACAGCTTCCCCTTGCATGTCCTTAAAACTAAGGATTAAACAAAGGTATTAGCTAGTTCTCAAAAACTCAGGAGGGAGGGCCGGGATATAGCTCAGTGGTTCCGGTGCCTGTCTTGCAAGCGCAAGGGCCCGGGTTCATCCCGGTAACCACATAACAATACTTGATGCAGAGACTCACCCCAGCAGCAATCAGTACCACATACCACAGTGCCGGGCGTGGTGGCTCACGCCTGTCATCCCAGCACTCGGGAGGCAGAGGCAGGAGGATTGCTGTGATGTGAGTTTGAGGCTGAGCTCAGGGCTAGCCTGAACCACAAAGCGAAACCCTGTCTCAAAAAACCTAAAAACAAAACAAAACAAAACAAAACAAAACAAAACAAAACTTCAGGAGGAAAAAGTAAAACAAATTAAAAAGGAAACAAAAAGAGAAGTTGGAACATGTAGGAATAGATGATTGTTGAAGAGAATACATGTACTTCTATGTCTGCAAAAGTCAAGGTACTGTTGCAATTCAATCTGTGTGGCACCACAGTGAGCACACGATAGCAATGAGAAAACCAAAAAGGACAGCAGTGCTTTTCCAGCTCAGCTTTCAAGGGAATATGTATAGATATTAATGTACTCACTTCTAGAAACGATAGCACACTGGAGTTAGGAATAAAGCTATTTTTGATTCTCTGTGAATCATTTCTTCTCTGCAAGAAGTAACTGTCTATAATTAATATAATCTACCCCACAGTTTTCAAACTAACTTTGGGTTCATTTAAGCAGTGGATGAGCTGAGGTGTTCCTCTGTTACCTTGTAAATAATATCCCTACTGAAAAGCCTAGACATGATGTAATAGAAGAACCTGGAACATAACAGAATCCCTGCAATATGTCACCTTCATTTTTCTTACTTTAACCATTTAAAATAACTGTTAAAATAACTGTTTGTTCCATATCATGATGTATGTATGCATTATTACAATGAGTAGTATCAGGCTTCACAACTTTTTAGGTACTAGGAGAATAAAAATCACCTTACATTATTTTTTCCCTCATTACTTACTCCTACACCCTATTTCCTTTTAAATATTTTCTACTTCACAATATCTACTGTATATACTAGAACTCATTTGCATCTTAATTTTCTCCTACCAGAGAAAAGATACAATATTTACACATCTGTGATCTATTTCTTTCACTTATGAGGATGTCCTGAAGGTACATCCATTTGAGTGAAAATGACTCAATCTTATCATTTTTTATGGCAGAGTAATACTCCATTCTATAAAAGAACCACATCTTCTTTATCCAGTCTTCAGTTGATGGACATTTTGGTTATTTCCAAGATTTAGCTGCTGAACTGCTATAAACATGGGTGCACATATGTTGCTGTGATATGAATCTTTTAATTCTTTTGTGTATATATACCTAGCAGAGGGATGGCTGGGTCAAACAGGACCGCTAATCCTAGCTTTTTAAGAAATCTCCACACTGACTTCCACAAAGGTTGAACGAATCTACACTCCCACCAACACTGGAGAAAGGTTCCTCTTGGGAACCACCCTGTTTGGGAATTGCAAGGGCAAAACTGACCAGGCCTTCCTGCCTGCAGATGGACTTTGGGCTTGACTCTTCACCTCAGGTAGCAACAGGGACTCAATGGTCCCACATGCTGTGATGCTTCAGGGCAGAACTGCACCGGATCTCCCCCTTCTCAAGGACTAATGCTGACATCTGCCTTGCCCCGAGGAATCCTCATCTACATAACTTCTCTAGGACTATTGTTGGTATTGTTGGTGTGGCCCTGCCTTTCCGGGTATTTTGGAATGTAGATAATAAAAGGTGTGGTAGGCTGGAGTCTGGAGTCCTTGCCGCCCAGAGTAGATTGGACCCAAGCTCAGTTTTCCCTAAGTCTCATTTCTGCCTAATTATTATTTTGCCGTGTGCCGTGAACTCACAGGAGACTAGAACTTAATGCAAAAGTTCTAGTTACGGTCCCTTCCCCTGTTTACTACAGGTTCCTTTTTTTCTGCAGCCTTGCCAACATTTTTTGCTAGCCAATTCTGAAATAGCAGCCATTCTTTGTGGAGTAGATGCAATCTCAGTATTGTTTTCATCTGCATTTCTCAAATGACCAGTGATGTGAATATTTTTTCATATACTTCTTAGCTGCTTTCACTTCTTTCTTTCAAAAGTGTCTCTTCATTTCACATGCCATTTTTGTATTGGGTCTTTAAATATGGGAGGGCTGATTTTTTAAGCTCCTTATATAGTCTAGATAGAAGCCCTTTGTCTGAGAAACAGCTGGTAAAGATTCTTCCCCATATTGTTGGCTGTATTTTCCCTCTGTTGGTGGTTTCTTTTGCTGTGCAGCTTTTTCACACTTGTTGATTTCTTCTGCCAATTCTCAAGCTATAGAGGTTTTGTTCATGAAGTCTCTAAGCTGATGTCTTCAAGAGTTTTACCTAACCTGTTTTGCAGCAGGTTTACTGTTTCTGTTTTAATATTTAGGTCTCTTATCCACTTTGATTTTAGCTTGGTATATGGAGAAAGAGATAGGTCTAGCTAAAGCTTTGGCAGGTTAAAGCCCAGTTATTTCAGCACCATTTATTAAAGAGGCTATGGTAATTAAAAACAAAAAAAGGAAACAAAACTTATGTATATACGGAGTGGGGGATTGTAGAGTGGGTAGAGGAATGGGAAAAAATGGGAATTAAGCTGTGTCATACACTGGTACAAATTCTCAATGTTGAATGCAATGATGATGTGTATATATAATGTACCAGTAAAGAAATGAATTAAAAAGATCACACATCATTAAGGTAGATAGGACACTGGTTCAGATTGGCTGGGAAGAGAGGCATGACCAGGACCTGTGTGCCAAATAATTCTCAAGTCTCGCTATGTGGACTTCTTGTGAGAACCTACAATGTGTGGAATGAATAAAAGGAAGAGACTCTTTAAAAAAAAAAAAAAAAGGCCTTACAGGGGAAAACTGAAATGCTAAAGAACAGGCTACTGTGACTAGGAAACACAATCACCGTGTTTTGCGTACCACTTTATAAAGGGAGAGCTCAGGGGCACAAAGCAACTCTGAAGGCAATGTGAATGGAGCCTCAGCAGTTCTTGATGGTGAGTCTGAGGAGACTGTTGTGCCTGCTGCTTTGCTGCACACCCCGGGGTGGGGGGGGGCAGAAGGAGCAGCCACATCACACCTACTGCAGCATCTGACCAGTTTCCGAAATAAAGCTACACAAGAGCACAAACCAATTCCAAAGGAAAGATCTTCATGGGGGAGGATGGGGCCAGTAAATCTGGGAGGACCTTAGGAGAGACACTTTCTAGAATACGTCTAGGGGCTAAGAGCAGTAAAATAAAATCCGTATTATTCCCAACCCATTGTAGGATGGCTTTCTGAAGGTGTCTTTGTATATATCCAAATTTGAGACTGTTAAAAAAGATGTTTTAATGAGCCAAGGTTATATATGGTAGATAGCACAAACAACTGAAGTATTTTCTTTTAAGCATATTTGTTTGGATAGATCATGGGAAGATGAGTTGGTCTGCAAGGATTTTATAGACTTACACATTTTAATGCAACGTTTTTACAATTTTTCTCCAGCACGAAGAAGTGGAGAGGAAGGGCCACCCCCCCCCCCAACATGCCCCGGCTGTCCTGTGTTGCCTCATCCTCCTGTGCTGGCTGAAAAGCACAAGAGGCTTAATCTGCACTGCGCATGTCCCTGGTCGAACCACGCGCTCAGCCCCTCTGGGCTGTGCTCCTCTGAACCGCCATGAACTGTCTCAACTCGATGCCTGCGCCCACCCTCACCTTGAGAAATAAGACTCTTGGAAAGGCCAGGCTATCTGTATTTTAAAAAGCCTCCAAGAAGACAGTAACACAGAGATGAGTTTGAAAACTCTTGCATCCTTTGTCCAATCTTGTCAGTTTTCTCTCTCAAATCCATCCTCTCCAGCTCCATTTCCATTGCTCCTGACTTGGTTCTGGGCTTTATCATCTATCTGGATGACAGAAACCGCCTCCTAATTCATCTTTTTTGCTGTTAGTCTACCCTCCATACAGTCACCAGATTTATTTTTCTAGAACACGAATCCAAACCTGTCTTCCTTCTGCTTTCACTCCTCCGATGGCTCCCTGCTCAGTGAATGATGGAGCATGTTTACTTCTTACATGAGGATGGAGAACAGCTGCTCCTCATCCCAGGCAGGATTACTCTTAGCTTAAAATGTTTCTTTTTATTTTAAAATAATGTAAACTTACAGGAATCTGAAAATACAATTCAGAGCTCCCATGTAGCCTTCTCCGGTTTCTCCTAATGTAACATTTTGCGTGACCACAATACATTACCAAACCAATGAAACTGACTTTGGTACAACACAGTCACCTCCAGGCGTTATTTAGGTTTCGCTAGTTTTATGTGCAAGTTTTCCCGAGGGTACCATGCTATGAAATTTTATCACACGAGCTTAATTAAGTTTTTAGAATGATCTCTGTTTCTATCCAGCAGTGGTTCTCAATTCTAATTGCACATTAGAATCTCCTGGGGGAGTTTCAAAAAGTGCCTGTGTCTGAGCTCCAATCCAGATCATGGTGTACCCCAGCATCTCTTCAACTTCAGTGTGTACGAAAACCAAGTGGGGGTCTTGTTAAAGTGCACATTCTGATTGTGAAGTCTGGAATGGAGCCTGAGAGTGTGCAGTCCTAATGAAGGACGGACATGTCGTCAGCCTGCGGAGCACATCTGGAGAGTATCACCCATGATTTGAGGCCAATGGATTAAGAGTCAATAGGTGTGAAGGCTATTTAAATTCTTCCCGTGATTCTAACATGTAGACACAGTTGAGAACCACTGAGACATGTGATAGAATTTGAAGGCTGTGTGACGTGGGGAGAACCCACGTTCTCCCCAGCCTCTGTTTAAGCCATCCCAGGTCATTTCGGCCTCTTCTGGCGAGCTGTTCAACTACCAAACAACTCCTGAGGAGTTGAGACACCCTTTCTGTTCAGGAGCCTACATTCTTCTCCTGAAGTCTAAACATAGCTTGTGTGGACTCTTTCAATGTGCCTTACTTCCACTTCAATTTCTTCTCTATGCTTTTGCCTATCTTGAATCCAATGGGCAAGAGGCACAGTCTCTCTGCTTTCACATGTAAATGCCATGAACGAGTGCTTCCACACTGCTCCTAGTCTTTCCTCATTCCCTTGTCAATTGGTCGCCAAGCCCACAGGTAGTTTTATTGGTGTGTTTGAGATACAACATAATTGTATTCATCTTGGGGAATTGGAAGATATCACATCTTACTCATTTTATTTCACCTTCAGATATTAAAATGTTCTTTTTCTTTAGTACTTGACTAGACTCATTTCCAGCTGCTGATCTTGTTTTCTACCTTGTAGAAAAGAGTGAACTGTCATGTGGAAATTCTCCTCAACTTGCTGCTACCATAGCCATAAAAATACCTGTATCTGCTCTCACCCTTCCCTCCTGTGGAATCACAGCCAAGATCTTCCCTCTAAGGAGAATTTATTTCAATAGATTCCAGCTTTTCTTCTTTAGTATACTTTATTCCCTTTTTCCCATGTCCTCAAATTCTAATTCATTCCCATGGTCTTTAAAAGCATGCTGTATCTCTACCATATTTAAGAAACAGCCTCACTAACTCCATATTCGTTCCAACTGTTGGCACATCTCCATTTCTTTAAAGAGCCCTTGATATTTACTTGCTGACTTCATTTCTTCACCTCCGACTCACTTTTAAAACCACTCCAGTCTACACTATCCCAGCACTCAACTAAAACTCAATCATAACTTCTAAGAAGATAAACCCAACAGCTACTTTTCAGTTTTTCTCAACTTACTTTCAGCGGATACACAGTTAAGTGAATAAGGCAAGGTCCAAGGAATATAGAAGAAATCTAGGATGGCTGACATTTCCATCCGAGTCCAGTAGGGTCCATTAAGGCCCTGGTGTGGGTTCTTCACTACTATACACCCTACTATGTGCCTGGCAAACAAGGGGTCCAGCAAATATCAGTGGTTTAACTGAAACCTTCTCTCTATCCTATGATGAATTTTATTATTTAACTCTTCCCTATCTATGTAGCTTCCTCAGTGTCCTTCTGACTCTTCTTCCTTTTCTTATTTGTAAATTTGGGTGGATTCAAGACACTATCTCTGGCACTTCTGATCTTGTTACAATGGGTAGAGTTTTCATAGGCAATAAATCACACTTCTATGTTCTGACTTCTCACCTTTATGCTGACCAACTTCCAGTTCACATCAACATCTCAAACTCCACATCTGAATTTCCATCTGCTTCCTCAAGATTTACAAATACAAGTGATGGCAGTATTTCATGTGGTACATATCCAACAGCAGAATCTTTTCTGACAAATTTGTTATTCCACCTGTTTCCTGTTATAGTCAACAGCATCACCCTCTTTCTACTCAACCAGGTGGGGAAATGTCTAAGCCCAAATCATCCTTTTCTCTCACTTCTAGATCCATTGATATATTTCTCTAATTTGGGGCTTGTATTTTCAGTGTACATTTCCATCTTCATTAGTTCCCACGAATGCTAATAGGGGTCATGAAAAGAGTAAAAAGTGCCTACATCAAATAAATTAGAGAAGTGCTAAACTGGACAGAGTTAAATAGGTTTCTTTATAGAGAAATAGTAGAAAGTATTGATGGTGAACCTTTTAGAACTTTCAATGATACAAACTGCCCACTGCAGCATGCGTGCCAAGAGTCTTCAGTATGAAGATGTGTGTTCAATTTGGGGGTACCTTCTATGTTATTTGCCAAAATTACTAGCCACAAAGCCTGACCTTATTGTAGCACCAAAAAGAACTTTCCTAGAGCACATTTTGTAAAATGGTAGTCTAACCTTACTACCTTCTTCTCCGGTCACCTTATCTTAAGCCTCTTGAGTATATAGACTTGAAATAATTGCCTGGATGGAGGGAGTCCCCTCATCCCATTTCTTGCTTCCCCACTTTAACTTTTACACTTCTGTAAGAACGATCTTGATAAAAAGTTTGATCATTATGTGCCCCACTGCAGTAGACCTCTTGCCTCTTAGTTGTGCAGGTCATCTATATTCTTATTTTCTTCCAGCTTATTCTATTACTGACAGAGGGTTCTTCAGGTCTCCAGTTGTATTACGGTGGTACCTTGGTTCACAAACCTTTTTATTTTATGATTTTTGGGGAGACGGCCACATTTGTGTTTATGTGGGGAAGATGGCCATGGTTGTATTTGTCACTTGGTGATGCAGTTTATAAATTTACAGAAGCTAAATTCTGTTGAACACTTTTGAGAACTGAACTGTTTGTGAACCAACGTGCTACTGTACTGAATTTTCTATTTCACCTTTCAGTTACATCAGTTCTTGCCTCACGTATTCTGATGTTCTTTGGTTCAGTGCCTGTATGTTTAGAATTGTATCTTTCTGAAAATTGGATACCTTTATTATTATGTAATGGCTCTGGTAATTTTCCTAGTTCTGTTGTTTGGTCTGAAATTAATATAGCTGCTTGACCTTTCTTTTGATTAGTTTTTTTTTTTTTTTTTTTTTTTTTTTTTTTTTTTTTTAGGTTTTTTGAGACAGGGTCTCGCTTTGTGGTTCAGGCTGGCCCTGAGCTCAGCTTCCAACTCACATCACAGCAATCCTCCTGCCTCTGCCTCCCGAGTGCTGGGATTACAGGCGTGAGCCACCACGCCCGGCACTGTGGTATGTGGTACTGGTTGCTGCTGGGTTGAGTCTCCACACCCAGTATTGTTATGTGGTTATCGGGGAATCGAACCCGGGCCCCTGCGCTTGCAAGACAGGCGCCGGAACCACTGAGCTAACTCCCCGGCCCCCTCTTTTGATTAGTTTTAATACAGTATATTTTTCTCTTTTAACCTATGTAAGTATTTACAAAGTGGGTTTCTAGTACACAAGTCTTGTTTTTTGGAAAACAACGTGGACCCTCACTGTCTTATACTTGGTATATTTCTATCACTCACATTTCAGCGTATAGTTGGATTAATATTTACTCTGAATATAATTGTTCTGCTACATTTGTTTCTTTTTCCATCGCTTCTTGCTTTCTCTGGTTTTCACTGAACATTTTATCTCCTTACTCAGTATATAACTTATATTTCTTTTAAAATTTTTTGGTGGTTGCCTAGCATTTACAGTTTACAGTTATACTTAATCTAGGTTCACTTGCAAATAATACTAAACACCTTCGCAGGATGTGGTACTAATAGAAAGGTCCTAACTCCTCCTCCGTGTCCCTTGTATATGGCTGCCATTCATTTTACTTATCAAATAATCATTCAGTACACTGCTACTATTATTGCTGTAAATGAACAGTTACCTTCTAGATCTGTAAGAATAAGAAAAAGAAGAGGATTTTAGTTAAGCTTTATTCACACCTTCTCTTACACTCTTCTTTATGGCGACCCGAGCTTCTCACCTACATCATTTTTCTCTCTCTAAACAACTTCTGTTAACATTTCTTGCAAGACAGGTGTGCTGGCAATGAATTCTGCTTTTGTCTTAGAAAGACTCCATTTCTCCTTCACTTTAGGATGATTCTGATGGATATAGAGTTTTGAAGTTGGTAGATTTTTCCCTTTCAATCCTTTTAATATTTCACTTTATTTTCCACTTACATTTGTTGATAAGGTTAATGGTATCATTTTTGTTTCTACATATGCAAGCTTCTCCCCTCCTTTGCCCCAGCTCATTTCAAGACTTTCTTTTTTGTTTTCTGTAGTTGGAAGATGATACGCTTACTTGTGTTTTCATGGACACATATCTTTGTTGGTGTTCTCTGACCTATTCTGATCAGCAGTCTGGTGTATACCATTAATTTTGCAAGGTTTTAACTATCTTTACTGCAAATATGTCTACTGCTTTAATGTCTTGGTCTTTGGTATTGCAAATGTATATGTTCTATCTATGAATATTGTCCTGAAATTCTTGGTTATTGTGCCTGGGTTTTGATTTTCAATTCTTTGTATTTTGGTGTGTGGTGTTTCTCTGGCCCTATATTCGAACTCATGATTCTTTCCAGGGCTGATGAGTCTGTGAAAGCTGTTCTTCATTTCACTTTTTTATCTCAAGCATTTATTTTTTATCAATCCCAAGTTTCCGCCTCTCTGCTTACATTACCCATTTGTTCTTCATGTCTACTTTTTCCACTAAGGCCCTTAACATATCAATCATTATTGTTTTATATTCACTTGCCAATAACTCTAATATGCATGTCATATTTGAGTCTGGTTTTAATGCTTTGTCTCTGTAAACTATGCAGTTTTATTTCCTTTCAGCATGCCTTGCAAATATTTTATTTTGAACCTGGATATCTAGCTAGTTAACAGGATTTATGTTAATGTAGGAGTCAAGATGCATTTACTGTTTATTGCAGCTATAGGCAAAAGAAGCTTCAAATTCCTTGACTGTCTATCTTACTGACCCTGGGTTTCCTTATACATCACTCAGAGTCTGTATCTTGTTTTGGCTGTAATTCGCCACTATTACATTGGAACCCTGTGGATGTGGTGGTAAGGTGTGAGAAGGGGAAATGCTGTATAATTTTCCAAAGCAGCCTCAGCTTTTAATGGGCCTATATCTTGCGGCTGTAACCGTCACAAGTGCTTCAGTGGTACAGATTTCCACTTCATGTCTTCTACTGCCTTCCTCACTGGAGTGCTCTGAATCTACTTCCCTGAATCCCTGACTCATGGTGACCCACCCTTCAGGTAGGGAAGAGGGCTGAGGGAGGCTTCAGTTTCAAAACTGTCCTCTGCCATGTCCACTGCTTTGGAGAGTGGACTTTTGTTATAGAGACAAGTAAGTGGATTTCACAATGATAATACTGCTGATCCCATTTTACAGTTGAGGAAACTGAGTCTCCTAGAGAGGTTAGATGACATGATGAATGACACCTTACTACTGTACTTCCTAACCTTTGCACACCAAGCTCTGGGGTTCTGAAGCAATGCTTATTTCACTAGGTCAAAACCACTATAAACTGAATTTCTTCCTCTCTGGTAGCAGTAATATTAAACAGCAGCTGATACTAAATATCAGCTGCTAAAGGCCCCTCCTTCTGGCCACCTTGCCTCTGGCAACTGATGAAGACCTTCTTCACCAAATTCTAGTCAGGCTCCTAAAGCCTTTTCCCAACTTGGCTGTGACTTTTAGGCTTCTTTGTCTTTGCATTTTCCAGCTCTAGCAAGAATCTTGCTAAGTCCGTGTAGCCAGAATCCCTCATATTTGACTATTTTCAGTATGTGATCTAATTCCTCATTTTCCATCATCCCCTCACGTTTGCAACAATCTTGTAGGAGCCTTTCCCTCAGAATCCCCTTCCTACCCTTGAGGTTTCTCTTTAGTAATTTTTCATCCACTGATCCCCACCCTGGTCCTTGTTTATAAATTCCCACTTTTTTGTACTATGAGTTGAACGCCATCTCTTTCCTTTACTGCAAAATCCTATACCTAATCCTTACACCTATTTCCATGGTTCCCCTTGAATAGTCTGTCTTACTATTCTTTAACAAGTAGTGTGATTTTTTTCTTTAACACAATCACAAAACTGGGGCCCTGTGTCAGAAAGGCAGCATGTAGCTCCTATCTGTACCTGCTCTACTTTCTGGTTTGCCTTAAAGGCAGTTTTTGGTAAATGGCAGGTGACCTTGTGTGGAAGTCGCCGGAAGAAAGGAAGCTTTTGCAGTCATGATGGTGGCAACATCTACACTGCACAAGTGAAGAGGGGTGATCTCTCTTCTTGCTTCTCAGGATATCCCTCCCTCTACTCAGCTCCTGTCTTCTGCAGTCAAGCACTTGGAGACATGGAGCAGAACAGCCCTCCCATCCTACATGCCTACTTTACCCTGCAAATTTTAAATATTCAGATTCATTTGGTAGATATTCTTCTCACAATAGCTATTAGAGATCATTCAGAGTTAACTGCTGAGCAAATAACATTTGTGCCCCACCTGGATCTGTTGGCCAGGTTTTACAGTGACAAACTGCATTTCTGGAATTATTCCCAGTGGCTAATTACTAGAATACTTTATCGAAGTGCTCTCAAAGTGTGGTTCACAGACCACACAGAACAATACTATGGGAAATTGGTAGAAGTACAAATTGTCAGGCTCCACACCAGACCTACTGATTCAGGAACTCTGGAGATGGAGTCCAGTCTTGGAAAAAACTTCTAGGGTCTATCCACTCAAATTGAAGAACCACTGCTTTAACTTCCGTAGGTAATTGAACAGCAATACTTAGTCGGGATACACAAAGTTTCAGCATCATTTCTCAGGTCCAACAATCTACTGCTGTACTATAATGTGCGCCAAAGACTGATAGTATCTGTGTCCTTGGGAGCTTGTTAAAACTGTAGGTTCTCAGGCCTGCTGCCCCAAACCTACTGAAATTCCCAGGGAATTTGGAAGCGCATTCCAACTTCCACACTGCGGCTAGTTTTGTTGGAAGAGACAGGTAGAAAAAGCAAGGTAGGAAGAGGAATCTTCTTTGAAGGATTTGATTTGGAGCCTAATTATTGATTTCTTTTTAGCACCCTATAAAAATAAATTTTAAAAAGAAGTAGACGGAGAAACTCATTGACCTAAATGATCAAAATCCCTAGTCAATAAAATTTTACATTTCACTTTCAAAGGGTTTCACAGTTACCACTTTGCCTGATTCTTCTGATTTCTGATAATTCTGACAATACTCCTTGAAGAGCTTCCAGATCTACCTATTTGGGCAAGATTCCCCATGGAAACATTGTATTCAAGGAAATTAAGTGAAACGAGAATTACCAACACTCTCACCTAAACTGTTGGAGAATCTCTTTATTTTGGCATACTCTCCTGTGGAGAGTGGTGAAGAGAATCTTGAAACCAGAGCCCTAGGCTTCTTAGAGCTTTTAATTCCAAAGACACTTCCTTGGGCAGGAATTAAAGGCTTCCTTTGTATGCAAAGCCCCATCAAGCCTAAAGACTGGCTGTGAGCCCAAAGAAAGCACCATGAGCAAGTGGAAGCCAAAGTGCTCAGCTCAGTCCAGCTCCACCCATCCACGCCTTTCTGTGGGAGGAGAAGCTGCGTTCTCAGCAGGAACGTGAACCCAATCACCTGCCAGGATTCAGATGGAGTGAATAAAGGTCAACATATTGCCAATCTGAGTACTGAGAATGTAAATTGAGAATCCATTATTGTCCACTGGATTAAAAAAAAAAGCCTACATGTATACTCAGCAGGCACATAGCTGGAGGTGACAGTCATTTTCAAAGCAAGTAAGGAACCTGCAGAACCTACAGAGGCGATGGTTACACAGTGCATTCGCGTACCTTATGCCATTGTATCTTTACTACTATTGGGTGAAAGAGATGCCATTACAAAACCCAATGGAAATGAGAACCTGCTTCTCATGGAGGTTAGGTGACTTGCTCATCTGAGAGGTGAGCTTGGCTTTCTTGATTCTAAATCTAGTATTCTGTTCACAAGAGTTAAATTTGAGCTTTGCCCTTCAAAGTGTGGTTTGCAGGCTAACAGCATCAGCATCACATTTGGGAATATTACAAAGCAACAGCAGGCTCCATCCCAGATCGTGAATTAGAACGTGCCTTTTAATGAAGAGGCACAGGTGATATGAGTGCACATGAAAACGTTAAAAACCTGCTGTAAAATGAACTTAACTCATGTGACCACTTGCCTAGATGACATATCACACAAACAAAAAAGCTAGCAATTCAAACCTGAAAGAATTAAGGTACTAAATGTTGCAAAGGTACTCTGAGCACTTCCATTGATAGTTCCATAGCAGAGATGCATTTTTCTCTTGAGACAAATAGAAAGAACTGAGAAAGCCATGCTACTGGTGACAGGGGACTTCAAGGGGGAAAAGAGAGAACAACATTCCTTTTCAAAGCTGAGAAATGAATAGTTCTAAGTGTTAAATTCACAGAGATAAACTGATTTTTGTAACACTATTGCTTTTTGAGTTCATGTCTTAGAATACTTTGGTACACTAGCCTCACTCTCCCCTCCTAACTTTTTCCTTTTTTTAAAAATCAGAGTATATTTGCAATATATCATAGTCATATTCATTTTGGAGAGTTGGTACATGTAGCATGATAATTTTGGATCTCTCTGTCTTCTCAGCCCCTTCCCCACCTCTAATGAGCGAACCTTTTTGTTTCCTACTGTCTTTCCTTTATTTTACTCTTCTATTTATGCTTTAGGTTGCTCATCTAAGAGAAACCATGTGATATTTGGACTCTCTGTGTCTGATTTTTTTCACTTACCATTATAGACTCAAGGCACACTCTTAAGAAGAGGAAAGTAGCATCTCAATAATGATCTTCTGAACACTGATGCTATACCTTAAAAAAAAAAAAAAGACTACCCTTCAGTTTTAAAGTGTATTCCCTTACTTTTGGGCATGTAAATGGTTATGGTTTGGACTGTACTTCAGCAAACGAATGCATATGTAATGTGGAGTGCTAACTTTCAGGATACAGTGCCAGGGTCTGTGGCACTCCACCTTCTCACTTGGGAAAGGACTGTGCAAGAGAAACTGAGTTAAGTTTACACCATCCCTAATTACACTAGGAGCAGAGGGTGTGGTTAGGTGTTTGCTTTTCTAAGAAGTTCTCCTCATGTGAAGTAAATGCCAGCAAATCTGGCAGCAGAATGAATGCTTATCAACAAGTTTGAAATGAAGATTTGTCAAGGATGAAAAATGAAGCTAGGTCTAAAGAAATCATGTGGTTTTGCTACCAGGCAAAAATATATTTGACCAAAATCAATCAATAAGGAGGGAGAGCACACTTCCCATCCTCTAAACCATTGCCCAGCAACAATTTATTAAGCACCTGATGCACACTGCGCATCATGCTTGTCTCTGGGAGAGATCTGGCAGCATCAGTCATTGCTCCTGCCCGTGCAGAGTTCATGATCTTGCTCACAAAAGATAATCACATGACAGTACAGCAAATTATATAATGGTCGAAGCATTAAAAAAATGCAAATACAAGTACAAACTATGTAGACTGAAGGGAGAGAAGCCATACATCTGAGAAAGCCTTATAAGGTGGAGACATGTGAGTTGTGTCTTGAGGGAGGAACAGGATATCTGTAAGGAGGAGAATCAAAGTAGAAGATGTGTGAAGATGGAGGCTATGAGATGGGAGCATACACAGTCCTGTATTTAAAAAAAGAAAAGGGTGGCTGGATATCTGCCATTCAAACATGGAGGCTAGGCATCAAGTAATGTGCGATCGTGCTGGTGGTATGTGCCTAGGCCCTATTTGTAATCATCTTTACTGACACCCCATTGTGCCTGTTAAACTCAAAATAGCTAAACAGCTATGCTGGGTCAGCCTATAAGCTTCATGGAGATGGAGTCATGGACATCTAGCAGAATGAAAGATGGATATCCTCTAGGAATGGAGCCTTATATCCCTAAATTTATAACTATGGCTGGGTGGAAGAACCCCGAACAGATGCTTTTAGAGTTCAATCCAATATCCTTTCAGTTTACTCTGACCTCTGTATGCCAAGGGCACTTACTGTAAGCACCTGTAGCACTCTGTCTGATGCTTACCAAATGCAGTTGTAGAGACAAATCCAGCACATGGAATTACCAGTGGTTTACGGACTCTGTATACAGCCTCACTGGATGGAGTTGGGGAATAAGTGTCCAGTTCACCCACGGTTGGGATTCCTTGGGTGCATATTCTACAGTGTCTCTCCAAGTTCCCCAGGAAGAAAGAGTGAGCCCTGGTTGTCCACGGTGGGCACTGGCCTGATAACGCTCCCCTGACTACCTAATTGCTATTCCCTATTTTAGCTCCCCACTGTCCTGTAAACATCTTCTGATTATCACCTCCCAGGATAACTGCTTTACATTCAAATCCTCATCTTGACTATACTTGGAGCCCTTGAGTTAAACCTAAATACCTAACGATGGGTAGCTCTGAAAATACCAGAAACAATATTCTCAAGAGGATTTCTTAGAGAGCAAGAAGATAAAAATAGCTTCTCTATTCCCTCATTGTCTTCTTTTGTTCAAAACATAAATTCTGAAGTTGAGGGCATGACATATTATGACATATTATTCAGGGCTTCCCATATGAAATAACAACTGGTGTTGATTTCCTTTTTTTTTTTCTTGTCTTTTAAAGGTTAGAGATTACTCACCTCCCCTGCTGGTCATTAAATCAGTCTGGCAGGATTCCTCCGTAGTTCTGTGGCCTTCCGGGTATGTGGCGGAGACACAGGCAGTGCTGCAGACAGGCCTGCTTGCTGTGATGTGCTACCAAGCAGGTGACTTCAAAGGTCTGCTTTAAGCCTACCTCAAGTATCACTTGGGGCTCACACTGAGCCCCAAAGTCAAGTACCAGATGGCACATCCCACAAAGTCAAAGTTGATCAGCTTACCCACATCTCACATTTCCCTAGCTCCTGCGCCAAGAGATGCTGCAACCTCCCAGGTTTAAAAAAAAAAATAAAAGAACCAAGTAATTCTGATAGTTTGCTTCTTCTCTTACTTGTCATAAGGAAAAGGAATTGCCAGTTAAATACTCAACTGTTCTGTGAGGTTTGCCTATCTGGCGAATCCTGAGAGGATTAGTTTTGTGTCTGTTTAAAAAATAATCAAACTTCCCTAACTGTGATATGACAGCTATCAACATACTGTCCTTAAAACAGCGGGTTTTCTCTGATGGCTTTGCTCTGAAATTTCAGTATCTATTAGCAGAGTAATCAAAGTTTATCCAAATGCTTACCTGCATGGAGAAAAGAATGTTTCTCAAATCTAAATGAGACAGTGGGGCAGGTAGTTGAGATACAAGACACATAAATAAAACATATTTACAAGTCAAACAATGCCAGAAAGAGATTTACTTGGATTTTTTTGTGTGCACTTTCCATGAAGTAAAAAGAGAATAAAGGCAACCTCACTCTCTTCCTGATTTTCCCTTACCATAAAAATAAATGCATGAGTGCTGTTCTTTCAGGCCTGGGCTCAGCCTTTTCTAAGAGTACTGCCTTCTTGGACAGTCCCACAAGGGACTGGACTGCCTGAGGCATCACAGCACACGTCACCAGCAAAACACTCTGAGACGCTCGGACCAGATCCCAGCACCAGCACCTGCCGAGACGACCTCTGAGGTGCCTTCCAAACCCAAAGTTCGTTGGTTCCACATTTTCTGGACACGAGCTCTTTTTTTCCATTTTGTGCCCAGAAAAGCAGAGCAGCTAGAATAGGCAATGGAGTGTCCCTGCCTCAGCCTTGGACAGTGGAGTTTCACAGTCAGAAGTCGCCTGGCCTAAGTGGGCAACTGCCATATACTGATGCTTCAGGTATATCGATAATGGGCACCTGCTAACTGACATCTCAAAGGCTAGTATCAACTCAGCAGTTTTGCTATTCAAGCAATAAACTGCATTTAGTTCCCTTGTGTTTCCCCATAGCAGGCAGGACTGTGACCATAAGGGGCAGGGTTACTGTAGAAAGCAAAGATAACTGTTGCCTGGGAATGATTACACTGGGAAATCTGGTGTCTGTTATGCATTATAGGATGTTTGGCAGCATCTCTGGCCTCTACCCACTAGATCCCCGTAGCACAGTCCATCCCTAACCCTGTGTCAACCAAAACAGGTCTCCGGACATTGCCAAGTGTCTCCTGGGGGGGTGATGATGACTCCTGGCTGAGAACTGCTGCAGAAGTTATTTTAACAGTGTCAACATCCCGACAGGGCTCAGGTAAAAGAATTTGGAAAGAGGATATAGGAACTTTGTGTGGAAAGAAACGGACAGTAAATGTTTCAGACTTTTTTTTGAGCCACGCAAGTCCCTAATGTGTGGTCCTGCTTTGATTTTGTTTATAATCTTTTAAAAATGTAAAAATGCACTCAAGCTCAAAAGTTGGCCGAAATTTGCTAAGCCTCACATTTTAAAGGAAGAGATGATGGTAATTTCGTATTGATCAGAAGAGCAGAAACACCTGGATTTTGCTCTAGCTACCAGGTCTTTGTGACCCAGAGTTAAGCAGTTAATCTGCCCTGCTTGGAAAGACTGAAATTAAATAACACCATGTTCAATTCTATTAATTTTGCTTGCAATTTAATTCTCTCTAATGTATTTAAATATAAAAGGTTTAAATAAAACAGAAACTTGATATTTGAACACGATGAAATTCTCTAATATGTGGGAGAACATCTGCTTAGTAACTAGGATGTGTCCTTCCCTTGGTTTGGAATTAAATGTCCTCAGTTCTGAAGAAGAGGGTATTGTTCAAAGGAAATGTTCCTACCCAACCGTAAAAACAAAATATATTTTGATATGATGGCAGAGGTTATGGAGGAAGGGAAAATGATGTGTTGGAAAAAGAGAAGCCCAAACCTTGACTGTACTATTGTAAAATAAAAATTTCACTTAAAATACATTTCAAAGTACTTCCTAGAGAATTTTCTCTGCCATCACATGTTTTAGTAAACTAGGAGAGGGCTGTTCAACACATATTTATTGAACAGTTACTATCTGCCAGGGATTGTATGATGTCCTAGATTTGAACCTACCTGGAGCCTGCCAATAAACAGCACTTTAATAGCGAACAACTACGATCAATCATCTGGTGATTTTTTTCCCAATAAAATATTTTATCTTTGTATATTGCTGATTACAAATATCTAACGCTTTACTCTGGGCATTTGTAGTTTCTATACGTAGATTTTCATCAATACCAGTCAGAATAAGCCAAGAAAATGTCCTCATTATTCAATTATGAATATTGGCACAACAGCATGAGATGGAATATTTGACTTTGGTCAAATGTACTTCACTTGGATACCAAAATATATATTTTAAGTCATTCAAGTAGCTTATCATATGGAAAATAGTAAATTATACTGAAAAATGCATGGAGTTTGAAGTCCAAAACCCTGTGTCCGGTCCTGCATCTGCCCTCATGCTTTTTCTGTGGACAAATTAGTTAACTTCTAAAGAGTGCATTTCTAACCTGAAAAATGTGATACTTTCCCCAGCATTATCAGAGTCAAATATACTGTACGTCTATTATCTAATATCTATACAGTGTTTGAAAGGTGATAACGTTATCACAGAAACTCGGCTACATTGATTCTTTATTCTATATGGATAAGTCTAGGATAAATCAAATATTGTTTTCACCACTTTTCAAATCAATTATCAATGGGATCTTCCTATATCTCATTTTTATGTGATCATGAAAAAATATATCCAGGAAAGCTTGTAAGGCCCTACTGTGAAATCTGCTCTGAGATGAACATCGTGGATTTTCTGTTAAAAGTTATAATAAGCTAATTCAATTTTCTAGTTAAATGAAGACTTTGAAAGATCAACACTTCCAAAATTAATGGCTGAGCCCTTAGCAGTGACCATCAGGTTCCATCCACTTTTGCTCCAAAGCACATCTTTGGCCTGAAGCCTTCAGAGGAAACCATTGTAGAGAGATTATTCACTCCCTATGGGAGCAACTTCTACACTACAGACTATGAGAATTATGCCGCTTGCACAAATTTGAGATCACCTTTGAACCAGGACAGTGAGATTTTCAAACATAGATCTTTCTCTGTGATATTCCTGAGTAGGTTTTTTAAAAGTCAACATGAATTTTCAAATTTTTGTCACTATCTGCACTCAGTCTATTCTTAGTCAGCAAGTATCTGTACTAATATCCCCAGAAAGATCACCTTCATTGGATAGGTACAGCCCCAAAACATGAAAAGAGAAACACAGTGCTTGAAATACTCTACGCAAACCTACGGATTTCTTCCTCTAGTTTGGTAGTCCTGACGCAGCCTCAAATCCTGCTTAAGAGCTGCCCACTTCATTTTACTCTGAATGAGATGCCACAAAACCAGCAGGGGCTCTTTGGTACTGTGTAGGTGTTAACTGTTGGTGCTAACCTTGATGCCAATAACCAAGTATCAGAATAACACTAGTTCCTACAGTAACAATGACTCTTTCACTCAAAACACCTTTTGTAAAGGACAAGTTATCATGTTTCTAAATGGATAAAGAAAAAAAAGTGCTCACTCCCACACTTTACATTACCATGACTACTAAAGGTCCATTTTCCTATCCTCCTGCTCCAAACCTACCAAAATAGGAGTTAGGGAACAGGATATATAATTCAAAATCCAAAGCCCTTCTCTAGGGCTCATGGATTTGGATGTTTAATAACCTGTATGAACTTATTTGTCCAGAAAGCCATTTGAGAGAAATCAGTTCTGACCACTATGTGGATAGGGTTTGATTTCACCAAAAACCTAGACAGTGAAAAACCATCCCATTTCTTAAAAGAGACCACTGACTCCACCACTGTCCTTTAAAGTCGCCCTTTAGCCAGGAAGGTGAAACCAGACTCTCTCTCTCCAGTCCCAACCTTTGCTGAACTGATCCAAATTAAAATAAGGTGAAAGAATTCCAGTTGAAAAAGATCTGATGTGCCTGTTGATGTCTCATTAACCTTGGGAGTGAATGTAACTGGTGACTACTCGTCACAGTCGTGTGATGGTTTGTTAGGGGGGAAAAAAGCCACTGGAAACATCTCAGGGAGAAAGATTCCAAAGAGAAACATCATTTAATAGATCATTTATCAAAAAATGGGGCATTTCCAACTGTCACTGTTGGCTAAATTATAGTTTCCTTAAGCCTGTGATGAATCTACTACTTGTTTTCTCGGGAAAGCATTTGGAACAGTGTTTATCTGTGTGTCAACATATGTTCGTAAGTATTAAAAAAACACTCCGGTGCTGGAAGTATAATCAAGAGAAAAGCGAACGTCTCAGAATTACCATTAGTAAGGTTCTACAATAAGTGTAGTGATTCATGTGCATTAAGGACATCACAAGCCACTCAATGTGGAAGGTTTTAATTCCACTGAGTCTCCAGCCACATTCTCCTCTTTACTAATTGCTGAGGGTTAACATGTCAACAAACAGAGGGAGGAAAATAATAGAGGAAAATTAGCTTGTCTCCGGGGATAAACCATCACCTGGAGAGGAAGAGAGGGCGAGCCCCCAGGTTCACTAGCAGAGTCTTGGGATAAGTGGTCTAGAAATCGAATTCATCCCAGTCCCGGATCTGGACCGGAGACCCAAACAAAACCCGCACTTTCCATGCTGGGCACCAGAACCCGAGCTGGGGCTGGCTCCTGTCTGCTCTCTCCGGAGGAGAAGCTGAAGTAAACAAACCCACAGTCCCCAGCAGGGATTCACAGGAAACATTTTCGCCTGGTTTTCCTTTTCTCTCCCATACTCTGCACTTCTCCATCTCTTGGCCTCACTCTTCTGTTTTCCTTTGGAACTTCTTGAAAGTTATCACCATTAACTTCACTTTTCACATCGCATTCCCACCTCTGCACGATGGCAAAACCGCTTTCTGCCAGAGTCACCCTCTATCCAGCTGCTGTTTCCTATGCTCTTTTCAGGACCACCTAACCCAGCCTCTGCCCTCACTCTCCCGCCCCTCACTCTGAGCTTAAATGCAGCAAGTCAAAGTGGATCGCCTGGGTCCCTCTTTTTCTTAGAGAAGTTTTGGCGTCTCAGAGGAGAAGCTACTGTGAAACACGAAATAACTGCGAATTAACAAGCATTTTCCATTCAGATATGGCTACCTCGCTGGGGAGGGGAGGGCGGCAGGGCAGTCACCGTCCTCGGGGACCACATTTTTTTCTGCGTGACTAGGGGGCCTTTCGCCCCACGTACCGCCTCCAGTTCCTCTGCCCCCTGCTCACGGCCCAGTAGCTTTCCCCCCGCGGAACACTTTGAGGACCAGATGAAGGGAGAAAAAAATTAGGGACAGGGGAGCAGTTCTGTCCGCAGTCCCCAGCCCCCCTCATAATGTTTTGTTCTCAAGTAGCGGGACTTTCTCGAATGTCTTTGCTCCTGCTGCTGCTCGGCCCGGTTACCCCAAAGTATCCCCGCCCCTAAGCCCACTGCGACCAAACAAGCGCACTGACCACGGCACCCTGCCGCCGCCGCCCCAACTGTTGCAGCGGCTGCGGCTGGTGGGGAAGGTGTGCGGGCAGCGCCGGCTCGACCCCGACGTCCCCGAGCGGGAGGTTGGAGGCTCGGCGGGCGCCCAGGGGCGCGCAGTTCGGGGAAGCCCGGAGAGGCGGCGCTCTGAGCCGGGACCCCGCGCAGGGCCGCCGCGGCAGGCGGGGAATTCGCCCGCACCCGCCCCTCTCTCACCTTTAGGATCAAGTCGGTGTGGTGCTGGTCCAGCATGTTGGCTTTCTGAAAGGAGGTGACGATGACCCGGCCGTAGCGCCCCGGGGTCTGCAGGTCCGAGTAGAGCCGGTGCTTGGAGCGGTTGACCGGGAAGAGGCTGTTGACGAGGTTGCGCTCGATCTTGGCCAGGCTGTGCTGGGGCGCCAGCAGGTGCTCCACGCTCTCTTCGACCTGGTAGCGGCTGAAGCTGGCGCCGAGCAGGATGGAGATGAGCACGGGCGCCGAGGCGAAGAAGACCGGGTGACTGGCAATGAAGTGGCCGAGCCGGGAGAAACACGTCCTCAAGCCCCTGTGCAGAACCTGCCGCAGCATCCTAGAGCAGAGCGGGCGCAGGAGGAGGGCGAGGCGCACGCTCGGCGCGGGCTCGGGCGGCGGCGGCGGCGGCGGCGGCGGCGGTGGTGGCGCCCGCGGCGGCGGCGACGGCGGCGGCGGCGGAGGCAGGACCCGGAGCTCTCCCGGAGCCGCGGCGCCACCATCGGGGAGTCCCGCGCCGCGCCTCGCGAGGGTCCCCTCGGGGCGGAGACACGCCCTCCTGCCCGCGGCGCCCGCCCGGAGAGGCCCCCAGCCCGGTGGCCGCGCGCCGCCCCCGCCCCGCCCCACCCCGCGCGCCCTCCCCGCCCCCGGCCGCCTCCCGCCGCCCGCCCGCCCGGGGGGCTGCGCGCTGCGCCGCCGCGTCCCCTCTCAGCGCGGGCCAGGCCCGGGGCAGCCCCCGCGGCGCGTCATGACCCCACTCACCCGATCCCCGAGGCCAACGACGGGGTGGCACGGGGAGCGGCGGCGGCGCTACGGCCGGAGACTCTGCGCGTTGGCCCGGAGCACGAGGACGGAGCTTCCAGGCTACACCCAGTCCCTCCTCCCGCCTCCCGCCCGCCGCCCGCCCTCCTCCCCCCGCCCGCCCGCGCCCCTCCCCCGGCCGGCCCGCCGCGCTCGCCGCCCTCCCCGCCCTCCTCTGGGGAGACCCAGGGATAAATAAAGAAATGGCCCGGATCTTGCAAACAAAAAGTAAAGAGTTCTCCCGTGGGGGCTGGGGGCGTCCGGCGGGCTGCTCGGAGCCCAGTCTCCCCAGAGGCGGAAAGGAGCGGCCCGAGGACTGCGAGCCCGGCCCTCGCTAGGCTCAGGTGGCGCGGCGCCGGCGGGCGGCGGGCGGCGGGTGCCGGGAGGGGGTGGGGAGCCCGGGCGCCCGAGGTGGAAGCCGCGCCTCCTCCCCGGTCCCAGCCGGGGCCCCAACACTGCAGCTTCGGCGGGACCTCGGCTCGGGCTGCGCGTCCGGAGCACGTTCGCCCGGAAGGTGTCCGGGGAGAATTCTCGTGGCGCGCCCCGATTTAGCACGGATCGGGGCCCCGGGGCCGGGTGGTCTCGCCGCTCGCGCCCCGCCCCCCCGTCTCCCCACCCAAGCCCCCAGAGTAATAAAAGTGCTGATAGTGACAGTCACTGGGTGGAACTGTCTGTCGCCAGGGCTCCTGGGCACCAGGCTCTTCGCCCTGCCTTCTCCTCTCTGTCGTCACTGGCAAGTCTGGGGGACCTAGTGCGGCGGGGCTGGCTCTGCGCCCCCGCGGGTGCGGTGTGGGAAAGGCCGGCCAGGAGCGGCGGCGAGCCCCCTTCTCTCCTCCACACTCCCCACTCCTCGTCCCCGCGCGAGGCTGCGTAGGGAAGCCTCACCCCAGAGCTGGAGAGGCGCGGGTTTCCGAGCGTGCCGAGCCGCAGGGGGCGCGGGGGAGCCCGGGGGGCGCCGACAGCTTGGCAAAGTTGGGCGGGTGCGCGCCGGCCGAGCCGGGCGCCAGCCTCGGTCTTCCCCTCGCACTCCCCTCGGGAGAAGCCCGAGAAGGCGGGCGCCGGCTTCGGCCCGGGACAGACCTGCGGCGGCGGCGGGAACGGCCACGCACAGGTACCATTCAGCGCGTTTCCTCGGCGCGCTCACCCCCCCCCCACCCCCGGGTTCACCCACCGCCACCGCCACACGGATCGGTGCAGATCCTGGAGCGCAGGTCACCGAGGTGCCTGGTCCGGCTGGGGAGAGGGGTGGGGGCCGAGCGCGAGGAGGGGGTCCTCAGCTCTGCGCTCCGAGCGCCTGGCCTTCTCCCAAGCCTCCCATCGCTCCTCCTTGGCCTCTCGGTGCCAGGAGTTGAGTGGGAGGTGGCAGCGGCCAGAGGTGCGGTCCCTGGAGTGTGGCCCGCACTATCGTGCGTGGACATGCATAGTAATCAAAGCTGAGGGAAGACGGAATAGGAGCGGGAAGAAGAGAGGGGAAGGAAGGAGAGAGACAGGGAGAGACAGAGACTGAGAGAGACAGAACTCAGGCATTCCTGAAAACTCCCATCCCGTACTCCCGGTGCCAGGCGGCCCTCCACTTCTCAAACTGAACTTTTATCTTGCACGTTGGAAACAGGAAGTCTCAGGCTGGGGATTCCTCCTCTTCGGATGCTCCCCTCCCTCCCCCCACTCCGGCAGCGACACCTGCACGTGCTGGGCTCTCCAGGGGGACACCTCACCCTGCTAGGCTTTGCGCCCTAGGTCCCTTCACCCATCGCTGTCCACTTTTCCTGCTCACTCACGCTCTTCCTCTCCCCGCTCCCCGCTTTCCGTTTCACAACGCTCCCCGGGACCCGAAAGTCCTGCAGCTTCCAGCCAACACCAGGGCCCCGCCCAGCTCCGTAACGCCACCCTCAGGAGGGACACTTTCTCGGGAGGCAAAGGGGCTAGAAGTTCCCCCGCCACACTCCGCTCACGCCCTTCCCCCAGCATTTTAATTCCTGCTCGCTCAGGCGCCGCAGCTCTGCAGCGCTTTGCTGATTCACGATGATCGCGGAGCGGAAAGCCTCATTGACTTGTGCCCCTGAAGGCGAGGCGAGGCGAGCGGGAGCGGCTCTAGGGCAAGCGCTTTGGGAAACCGCCCACCACCCAGCAGCGGAGGTGCTAAATGGCAGGGTGGATGCCCTGAGTGGCTTTCAGCCCCGGCAGAGGAGAGATGGAAAGGGGGATGGCAATGGGAAATTCTGTGAGCCCAGCTCTTGGAGCCAGCGGCATCTAGTGGGTGGGCACCTCTCAGGAGGCCTAACATCGGTCTCTTCGCCGCAAAGGGACAGGTGTTTCATGTGCCCTGATGCCCGCCCAGGGACAGAAGAAAGAGAAGCGAAAGGGAAGGCAGCCCACAGGTCTATTTGGGAACCGTTAATATTTTGGCGAAGCTCTTTCCATTCTGAAGTCTTTGTTTGTGCCCGTCCTTCCAAGGGATTGGCTCCCAACCTTACTTTCCCTCTTCAGAATTTCTGGGTTTGCAATGTCAGCCTTTCTGCAGGCTGGCGAGCGAGCGAGCGGCCGTGCTGTCCTGCGGGGGCTGAATGCTCTCCTGAGCCCCAGGCACGCAGGTTGCCAGGCCTGCCGGGGTGGGCGTGGTGCCTCCCACGCGCCAAAGGCCTCCTCTCCTTTGAGATGAGCGGTGACTGGTACTTTGCCCTGCAAGGGAGGGTTGCTACTGCGGAAGACGTGGATTTGCTTTTGGGAGCACAATGGTGGGGAAAACATTCCCTCAGTTGATTACCTTTTTATAGTACAATTAATGTGCATTAATATTAGTCATTCAGAAAATAGCAAGAAAATGAAGGAAACAAAACCCTCATATCTCTGTATTCCCATCACTTTTAAAAAGTAACCACTGGTAATAATTATTTGTACATATAGATATATAATATGGAGATTAAGGCTTTTGGTTCTAGAGCCTTGAGTTGAGTCTTTGCTCCCCTATTAACTACCCACCGTGTATTCTGTATTTGGTGAGTAACTTTACCTGTTTATGCTAGGTTGTTTGTCTGTTTGTTTTTTTTTCTGGAACATGAGAATAGTAATAGTACCACCTGTATAAAGTTGCTGCGATGATTTAAATGGATTATAAGACGCAAAACGCTTAAAATAGCACCTAGCATATAAAAATACCTAATAAATTATAGTTATAATTCTAGTATTCTTTCTATATTTGTGTCAAAAGAAAATCCGTTCCTGACATTCAAGAGCTGGCCTGGGTTGATCAGCTGGGCCTTAGTGTTGCCAGGAGCTGTGCTGGCACCCACAACTAAGCTTTGGCGATCTCTGGTTGAACATAAAGCTCTTCCTAACGCGCTGATGTCAAATAAGGATGTGCTGTAACTGTGAGAAATTAAGACAAAATGAAGACCACTCTAACCAAGTCTGAACTCAGAGCACACGTGAACCTCGTCCCAACACCCAAAATGACTAAACAAGTTCTCCTCTAGGTTAATATCGGTGACTATTTTGACCTTTTAAAACACAAATGACAGTGTTAGTCTTCTAGTCTCTCTCTCTCTTTCTCTCTCTCTCTGAAGCCATTCAACCATAAAGCTATCTTTGCTGGCTGATGACATCCAATCTGGAGAAAAAAAAGGTGACTTGCTTACACCTTTCCCCAAGTCACTTAACACAAACTTGTACAATTTTTAAAGTTCTGTTATTAGCATGTGTCTTGGTTCTCTATGGTGTGTGTTGTCCTTTACAGCAATGAGAAATGAATTTGGTCAACTACTGTTATGGTCCTGGTTGTCTTTGGCATTGACATCATATATACAATGTTTATGTCCTGAGGACCATGATAAGCACTCTGTTTTGGGCTATTTTTTCTTATTAAGATCATGGACATTTTCTCATGTCAATTAATGTAGCTACAAAAGATTTTGATGACTATAGAATTCCATCAAGCAGCCGAACCTTAATTTATCTAACTTATATTGTTGGACATTTAATTAAAAACATTCTATTGTAAATAACTCTGAGCTGAACATCTTGTACATAAATGTCTGACTGTGTTTGTTTTTTTTTGAGACAGAATCTCGCTTGTAGGTCAGGCTGGCCCTGAGCTCAGCTTTGAACTCACAGCAATTTTCCTGCCTCTGCCTCCCAAGGGCTGGGATTACAGGCATGAGCCACCAGGCCTGTCATTGTGATATATAGTACTGATTGCTGCTGGGTTACCGGGGATCAAACCCCAGGCCCTTAGCGCTTGCAAGACAGGCGCTGGAACCACTGAGCTAAATCCCCAGCACCTGTGTCGTTTTTTTTTTTTTTTTTTTAGGGTCAAATACCCATCACTACATTCTAAGTAAGTGTCCCTAACATTTACCTTTATAATTATTGCTAAGTTGGAAAACACAGTCATTCCTTCACAAAGATTAAATTATTTGATAAAATACTGAATTAGTACCACTTTACAGGGATTTCTATCATTTGCTACATGTGGAATCTGTCTCTTGGCTCACTCTTGCTCAGAAGTGCCAGAAAGATTGATTATGGTGTGGGAGTGTGGATTTAAAGCAAAAGGTTATTTGGTTTGATGAGATTGGAACAAGGGTCTACTCTTGCCTGGCAAATGTGTCAGGTATTAATTTTCAATTACACCACCATTTTCTGCTTGAGAAACAACGAATTATTTTCATGTATATGTCTTAAATCTAAACAGTTCTCTGTCAACCATGAAACCACTTTGCATAACGGGGTTAGGTAAAGGATGTTTGAGAGACTGCAGTTGAGGCTGGTACTTCATGTGATCTTTTTGTCTTTATACTGCCCAATCTCAATAATACTGACATATTGCCACGTGAAGAGTGTTTCTGTCATCTTTAAAATTCTAAGTGAGATTTCTTGAAGAGTGGAAACATATGCATCGAGGGTCAAACAAGGGTTACACAATCGAAATGAGGAAATCCCCTGGCAAATTTCACAATTGCTTCCAATGAGGATGTCTTCATGATACAGCCATTGGATCTCATCTTCATTTTAACCAAGAAACTATTTTATGAACAGCAGTACTGTACTTTTTAAAATGGGACCCCCAAGAAAACTTTTACAGATAGTTTACACTTGTAGTTAAAGAGGGAAAGTTGGTGTGGCAAACCCTAACAGTCTATTTGGGGTGAAGGGATATGATGCTGTGTAAAGATCCTTGTCTCAAAGGGTACTGCTTGTGTATCTTGGTCTTTTAGATTATTCTTCCAACTTAGCAGACTCATCATGAGTCTTTTAGAAGAATGACCCAGGGTGATCATGTAAAAACATTTTCCTGAATAAATACAGTGTTCAAGGTCAACAGAGAGTCATTTCACACAACGGTTTTGGGGAAAACGTTTTGGCATATACTTTGAGTGTCTGTGATCACAGTGCTAGTGGTGTGTGAGGTGGCCTGATCCAAACCTTTGCCTTACTTTTTTTTTTTCCAAATGGAAAGTGTGGCTTTCTCTTTGCTTCACCTTTTAAAACCTTCCATTCTTCCAAGTTTTCTTAAAACCTCAGATCATATAGAATGAATCTCCTTGGACAGACACAACCAAGATTGATTAGTTTAACCCCGCTAAGCAATGTTAATTGAATTATTTCATTGAGCAAATTCCTTCTGTGGCTGATGATGAGGAAAAAATTGAATAAGGGATTCCTTTCTCTGAGGACTTTGTTGTCCGATAGTGTTGAATAAATATACATAGAATTAAAATATAAAATTATGCCATGTAAATGACAGAAAAGATATCCCATCTCACCAATTTTTGGCCCCATAAAAAGGGTAGATGGGGCCTGGGATATAGCTCAGTGGTGAAACACTTGTTAACATGCTTGATGCTTGGAGCTCTGGGTTTGATTTCCACCACCATTACCACACACACACACACACACACACACACACACACACACACACACAGAGGCATAGACAATACCTGTTTGGTTTCTAGTCTTAGAATGTCTTTATCTTGGAGTTATCTTGCTTTCTATTTTATTACCTTATGATCCTATGTTTAATATGTGTGCATAATATGTTTTCTTTTCTCTTAACAAAATTTTAACCTTCTAATAACCAAGAACATTACCTCGAACTTTTTATTCTACCTTCAGGCCCTCAATGCCATAATTTAGTGTAGTGCAAGCTTGAGGAGATATATGTTAATGGCCTATTAGAGAAAAATACATAAGTTGCTGAAGGGGGAGAGATGTTGTCCATTCGGACAAATGGTTTTAAAATCATCTTATTGGAGTCAGTGATAGGTGATAAAAACATGTGAAGGAAGAAGTTAGTAATTCTTTTTTCACATATTCAAAATATGCACTAAGGTACATGAGAAATTTGAGTTAGAACCCAAATAAGATGGGTGTGGAGGTGTGTTGATTTAAGAGGAACCTTTTAAATTGGATTGGATGAACACATTTTAACATGGAAATGAGTGTTGCTAATTATAAATGAGTTTTACTAAACTAAGTGGAATGGGATATTGCTTTAGATACATTTTACAAAGAATAGTTAGAGGCACTGAAGATATTGAAATCAGTAAAGTGTAAACTATTTAAAAGTAAATCTATAACTTGAATGGTTAAATGATTGTGTTTTAGCATATATATCAGTCTTCTTTTTCTTTATTGAATTTATTGGTCCATTTTAAATGTACATTATGATCACACTCATCACTGAGAATTTGTATCTGTTCATGGAATATCTTGATTCTTATTTTTTTCTGGTTCCTCTGCCTTCCCTTCAACCTCCTAGTCCCCTATATACAAAAGCTTTGTTTCCATTTTTTTTCCTTTTTACTGTCATTTTTTCACTCCCTCCTTTGCTTTCTCTTTCTGTCCTTCCTCGTTCCCCTTTCCCTTTGAACATTTCTTCCCATTTCACAACACCTACCATACACTCTGGACCTCATTGGCACCTTCAGTTTCTCACCCTAGAGAAACAGTGTGGTATTTACACATCTGTGTCCTATTTATTCCATCATGAGTCTCAAGGAGCAGCCATTTAGCAATAAATGTCTCTAATTTAGCATTCTTTAGTGCTGCATAGTACCCCATTTTATGTTTAAAAAAAATCTCTTACATCTTATTTATCCACTCACTAGTTGATGGACTTTGGGCTGTTTTCAAGATTTAACTATTACAAACTGAACTGCTATAACATGGATGCACATATGTCACTATGGTATGATGCTTTTAAACCTTTCATAAATGTACATAGCAGGGAAATTGACCTCTTATCCTAGTTTTTTGAGGAATCTCCACACTGATTTTCACATTGTTGCCCCAGTCTACATTTCCATCTGCACAGTGGAGAAGGGCTCCTTTTTCCCTACAACCCTGCCATCATTTTTTATTGGTTGATTTCTTTTCTTTCTTTTTGGACTGAGGTGAAATATCAGTGTTTTTTTCCGTCTTCATCTCTTGAATGACGAGTGATAGTGAACAGTTTTTCCAGTTTTTCTTTCAGATGTTTTCATATATTTACTTGTTTCAGATGCCCATTTTTGAATTGGATCTTTAAATTTTGGGGGGCTTGACTTTTTAATTTTTATATATTCTAGATAGTGCTTTTTTAAAAAAATAAAGAACAGCTGGTAAAAACACATTACTAACAGATTCAGTGAGAGAGAAATTTGGGAAATAATTTTTTTCACAAATACCATCTAAAAATGAAATACCTGACATCCCTTGTTTCTGAGTGGGAAGAACCAATATTTTATCAAGATGGCCACACATTCAAAACTGCTATATAGATTCAATGCAATCCCGATTGAAATCCTACAGTATATTTCACTAGAGAAGATGATCTAAAAATTCATCTTGAGCCAGAAGGGATGTAGAATAACAAAAGTAATTCTAGGCAAAAAAGACATAGCAAGGAGTATCACAGTCCCTAACTTGAAAAGACAGTACAGAGCCACTGTGATAAAAGCAGCATGGTACTGGCAAAGAAACAGACCCAAGGACCAAAGGGACAGCCTAGGTGGGGCAGAAACAACTCCAGACATACTAAGCCACCTCATCTTTGACAAAGGAGCCAAATACTGTCACTGGAAGAAACCTAGCTTCTTCAATAAATAGGGCTAGAAAAACTGGATTTCAACCTGCCAGAGAATAAAACTAGACTTACATCTTTCACCATGTGCTAAACTAAAATTGAGGTGGATTAAAGACCCAAACATTGAAATGGAATAACCTGTTGGAAGATATGTTAGGTAGAACTCTTGAAGACATTCACGTAGGAAGACTATGAAAAAAACCTGAGCAACACAAAAACTAGCACAAAGAATCAACAAATGGGGTCTTATCTCATCGAGAAGCTTCTGCACAGCAAGCGAAGCCACCGACAGAGCGAAAACACAGTCTACAACGTGGGGAAAAAAATTCAATCAACATATCAGCCTTTCAATGGCCTTTTTGATCCCTGGGCTAGTCCAGGTCCCCTTCCTTCTTTTGCTTTGGGATGAGCCTAAAATTTTGAGCTTGGTTAAAGAGGATATTCTCTCCTTATTTTCAATATACCTGAGTAATCTAACTTTTTTTTAAAAAAAAATAAGAAACAAAGTACAATTAAAGCTTTTCATTAAGTCAAACTAGCTTTCCCTCTATTGGATCTAAATGAGGAAAATTAAGCCACTTTATTCATTTTCAGCACCAGGGACAGATCTGATTAAACCTAATAACCCTACCCTTTCTAGCCTTCTTCACTTCTGTTAGTTTTATAGAAATTTTAGAGTTAAAATGGTTCTTTAAACTAATATAATCCAGTCACAGCATATTTTCTAAGATAGCCCAATTAAAGTGAAAGTCCATCTGAATTGGTGGACCTCTAACCCAATATTGCTGTATTTGATATTCTGCTCAACACTTTATGCCTTTGTGATGTGTTCATCTAGGGGAGGGAAACATTTAAAGGAGAATGTTGAAAAGAACTAAAATATAATCTCTTACATTTTAGGAGACATTGGATGAAAATTTACAGGAATGATAGAAAACAGAGAAAAGATGATTTTAATGCATTTTGTGTGAAAGTGTAACCATAGACATTTAAAAGTACCTTAACCTATGTAATTTGAAAAGTCACTCAGTTGGCTGGTAGTTGTCAAACCTGTTTTAAAGTGAGGAAACTGAAGATTAGAGAGATTAACTATTTTGTCCAGTGTTAATTACTCTGTAGTGAAGTATAAATAGAACCCAGAATTACTTTATATCAAAATATGCATTTGTCTGCTCAATCCTTCTACTTTTAAGCGGAAAATTACTTTATTTATTTTTACAATGCTTCGACTGGCTGTCCTAATGTGTAAAAAGCATTAGCATCAGGTAATGTAGTGTGCCATGAATATTATAAACAATCTATTGGTATTTATGTATTTGCTAATAATATAATAAAGGGGCAAAAATTTGGCCTATGAGTGAGTCAGTTTTTCAATATTTGGATTCATTTCTGATGTTAGTATTTTTTTGAGTTCTGTGGACCAACAAAAATATTGTTATGGAACCCAAAATGTTTGCTGATCCAATCCAACCCACTCTTTTTCCAGATGGCAAAACTTCTGCAGTTCTTGTCTGGATTCTACCAAGAAAAATTCCTCAAAATGTTAAAATGGGAAACTGTCAAGTAATTCCAAAATACATAACAAAGAAAGCAACCAAATAGACTCTGACCTTATGCGTGTGGAAATGCTTCCATTTTTCAGTGGTTTACCATTATATTGCTCAAGGACAGCATCTTTACTTCTCTTCCTCCACTGTGTATAATGAACAGAAACCATTCTAATCACCAGACCCATTGTCTTATGTGTGCAATAGAGGATGTAAAAAATCAGGAGAGTTTCCTGGTATAACTTTTGGCTTCAGGGTAGTCTTTCTTTGATGTTTATATATGTTAATCCTTTATAAAGATGTACTCCAGAGCATAACCTAAGAACAAAGCACTTTATCCCTTCTGTTATGAGAACTGTGTACTTCTTGCTTTGACTTTTAAAAATGACAAAGCTACAAGGCATTCTGTTCCCCATGGCTGATCACTTCCTCCTGGTGAATGGCATCATGTTTGTGAATTAATTAATAGCAAAGTATGATTTACATATCCACAAGTACTAGAATTATAGAAAAGTTAAATCAGGAGGCAGCTCCTAGGAGAGGCTAAGTAGAAGAAACAGTTCAAAGATCCCTTTTATAGCTAAAGACAGGACTTGGCATTTCTAGGGCTGCTTCCCTTTCACCTTCAGGCATCTTTTGAATATTGTAAAGAGGATTATGCTAGACTTGGATAACTCTGTTCTGCCAAGAGTTAAAAGGTTTAGCCTCAGGTGACTGCCATTACATTCTGGAACATATCGAGCAACAGGAACTAAAGTAGTTTGGATTCTACTCCAGCCATTAGAAGATATGGTCTTCTATCTGGCTGTTTCCTCACTATACTTAGGATTTCTGACCTTAAAATGAACACTATAACGAAGATGATTATATTGCCCTGCTGAGAATTTCATGTGTACAAGGAAGATGAATGTAGAGTTGAAACAACCAAGTCTTGGGCCTGCTAGGTCCGAGGTTGTTTGCTAAATGTGGAGCATGAAGAGATGTAGAGACTCTTCTTTCAAGATGTCCACTTCCCAATGGAGTAAACCCAAAGATGAACCAAGAAATTTGTGTAGTATGGAAGGGACTTTGGTGTGTTATGGGACCAGTAAGAGGGATTTTTTTCTAACCTCACCCGGAAAGCAGCAGTGGGGTTTGGAAAAGCTTTGAAGAGAATATGCACATGAGCTATGTGCTGATGAATTCTTGTTCCTTTGCCTCTCCAAGAGGCTCACTCTATTAGCTCCCATATAGGCTGATGGCTTCCTACTCCTCTCTGATTGACATATTTTGCAGGCCATGGGACATGCTGCAAATGCCTAAGAACTAACACCCCGAGGAGTGACTGTGAATTAATGAGGGATGGTAAAATAGATAAATACTCAGGCATTTTTGCTTCCCTCTGGGACAACTCAAGGATGCATTTCCCACAGGCTTTAAAAGAATTCCCAGCATAGTGGAGCCCTACTTGCCTGTAGCAGTAACATCCTCACAATCACGAGCATACCTTTATTAGTGTTCTATCTTCATTTTCTCACTCTACTTTCTGGGAATCTTTTTGTTTTGTCTTGAGACAGGGTTTTACTATGTAATTCAGGCTAAACTTGAACTCCCTATGCATCCCAGGCTGGCCTCAAACTTCTGTTTCGGCCTCTGGAATGCTGGGATCACAGCCATGAACCCTCACCTGGCCTTACTTTCTAGGCATCTTGTTTCCCCACTTGCATTCACATCTTTGTTTTGCGAACTGTCTTTGAGTGGGGGTACCAACCAAAGATGGGAGATAGCATTTAACTGGAGTCTCAAAGTTACCTCTTAGTCAAGCTTGAAGAATTTAGTAGTATATAAATACACCTGAGTAAAACTGTTTAAAAATGAGCTATCCCACTACAGAGGGAGAAAATACTCCAGGCCAAGAGAACAATATCTCAAATTATAAGGATGAGGTAGAGATAGCTTGTTTTGAGAGCTACAAATACTTTAGGATGGGTAGGTAGTAGTTCGGAAAAGCAGTACTTTGCAATAGGTTGAAAATGAACTTAAAAGTTTGGATGAAGGCTTGGGTATTTTTCTGAAGGTAATGGAGAGCTATTTCAGGTAGTTAAATGGGAATTTATCGCCAGGTTTGGGATTATAGTCTAGAAATCTAATGGCCACAAAGAAGACAGATAAAACGATTAGTCTAAAGGTGAAGAAACCAGTTCAGAGGTCATAATGATAATGATGACAAGAAGGATTAGGGCTTATAACAAAGTAAAGACTGGAAGAGTGAACAGAAAGGAAAGAATTGGTATGTTTATAGGCATATAGAATTGACAGGACTTAGATGATTAAAAAATGGAGCTAAGATCATTGCATTGTATTTTCTAAAAATACAATACCAGACCCAACCCAAACAGTGCTAGTTTATTCTTAACAAATTCCACTGGAGGATAAAGATTCTTGTCCGTATGAGGAAAGAAGATGGGCAGGACTGAGTGTATTAAGCTATGAACTGCAACAAATGGGCTATGAATGGAAAGGACTGGACATAACAGTTGGAGAGGGAGGTCAGTGGTCGGGAGGGGTCCACAAGGTAGAGGCTATAGTCCCTCTACTCAAACCTATTATGTGGCGATTCATGTGTACTAATAAATAACATTACTTCCAAGGGAATTTAATTAGATTTGAGGGCCAGTTACTTAGATGAAAAAATACACTGACAATATGTGTTGCATTGTGTGATCGTGGTGGCATAGAGGAGGAATGTTTACTCATAGACAAGACAGTTCACTTACGCGGAAGCCCAGAAAGGCTATCTCAACTGAGAGCAGCCAGCATTAGGGAGACTCACAGAAGTCCCAAAGCTGAGAACTCTCCAGATTTTATTTAAAATATCAGTTTAAGTAAAATAAAAACAGAAGAAAAATAATTTGGGCGAGGAAACATTTTAAGGTTATGCAGTTTTTTCTTGAGGAAGGAGAACAATGACCAGACATAACACACTTCATTAATCTAAACTTCTTGTTGTTTAGACATTCATTTCTCATAAACCTATGTGCTTTTTACCAACAGTTTAATAGTTCACTCCTCAGCCTAGTCCCCCATATATATGACAGCCACTCCTTTTATACCCTAAATGGAAAGAAAAAAGGGGGAGGCCAACTAAATGACCCAGAGAGAACTGTGAGGAGATAACAAAGATTTACCATGACATCTGTTACTTAGAGTTTGGATGGTAGCCAGAGAACCAATGCCTACGTAACAATAGTAAGTCTTGTTTAGACCCACTTGGAGGATTGCTCAGTGCTATAATTTGGATGTTGAATGTCCTCCAATTGTCCATGTGTTAAGGCTTGGTACCCAGTGTGGCACTATTGGAAAATGGTGAGTGGATCCTAGGAGTTAGAGTCTAGTGTGAGGCCCTTTAAGGCACTGGGAAAATGCCTTTGAAATGGATTGTAGGTCCCCAGCCACTTCTTCATGCTTTTTTTTTTTTTTTTTTTTTTTTTTTT